>JABWTJ010000006.1:6571131-6584538 GCA_016801875.1 Solanum sitiens
TTTTTGTGGACGTCCGTCAAGACCTTATTTATGCATCCAGTTGTCCCTCACGGCCATTCCGACCCATTTTCAAGGTCAAAATAGCCCCGAAGCGCGCATGCCCCTATTTAGACGATTTTTCCTGTGCTATAGCACACCATTTTTTGGGTGATCCGGATCCCGACGACAAAAGTGCCAACATTTTTTTTGGACGTCCGTCAAGACCTTTGCTATGCATCCGGTTAGCCCTCACGGCCATTCCGACCCATTTGCAAGGTCAAAATAGCCCCGAAGCGCGCATATCCCCATTTCAACGATTTTTCGAGTGCTATAGCACATCAGTTTTTGGGTGATCCGGATCCCGACGTCAAAAGTGCCAAAAAGTTTTGTGGACTTCCTTCAGGACCTTGGCTATGCATCCGGTTGGCCCGCACAGCCATTCCAACCCATTTTCAAGGTCAAAATAGCCCCGAAACACGCATACCCCCATTTTGACGATTTTTCGTGTGCTATAGCACACCATTTTTTGGGTGATTCGGATCCCGACGTCAAAAGTGCCAAAAACTTTTGTGGGTGTCCGTCAAGACCTTGGCTATGAATCTGGTTGGCCCTCATGGCCATTCCGACCTATTTTCAAGGTCAAAATAGCCCCGAAGCGCACATACCCCCGTTTCGACCATTTTTCGTGTGCTATGGCACACCATTTTTTGGGTGATCCGGACCCCGACGTCAAAAATGCCAAAAATATTTGTGGACGTCGGTCAAGACCTTGGCTTTGTTTTTCCGCCGTTGGACCTCACTGACATTTAGACCCATTTTCAAGGTCAAAATAGCCCACAGCGCGCATACCCCCATTTCGATGATTTTTCGTGTGCAATAGCACACCATCTTTTGGATGATCCGGATCCCGATGTCAAAAGTGCCAAAATTTTTGTGGACGTTCGTCAAGACCTTTACTATGCATCCGGTTGGCCCTCACGGCCATTCCGACCCATTTTCAAGGTCATAATATCCCCGAAGCGCGCATACCCCTATTTCGATGATTTTTCGTGTGCTATAGCACACCATTTTTTGGGTGATCCGGATCCCGACGACAAAAGTGCCAACATTTTTTTTGGACGTCCGTCAAGACCTTGGCTATGCTTCCGGTTAGCCCTCACGGCCATTACGACCCATTTTCAAGGTCAAAATAGCCCCGAAGCGCGCATACCCCCATTTCGACGATTTTTCGTGTGCTATAGCACACTATTTTTTGGGAGATCCGGATCCCGACATCAAAAGTGCCAAAACTTATTGTGGGACGTCCATCAAGACCTTGGTATGCCTCCTGGTGGCCCTCAAGGCCATTGGACCCATTTTCATAGGTAAAATAGCCCGAACGCAAGCCCCCCATTTCGACGATTTTTCGTGGCTATAGCACACCATTTTTTGGGTGATTCCAGCTCCCCGACGTCAAAAGTGCCAAACTTTTTGGGGGACGTCCGTCAAGACCTTGGCTATGCATCCGGTTGGACCTCACGGACATTCCGACCCATTTTCAAGGTCAAAATAGCCCCGAAGCGTGCATACCCCCATTTCGAGGATTTTTCGTGTGCTATAGCACACCAGTTTTTGAGTGATCCGGATCCCGATGTCAAAAGTGCCAAACGTTTTTATGAACGTCCGTCAAGAACTTGGCTATGCATCCGATTGGTCCTCATGGCCATTTCGACCCATTTTCAAGGTCAAAATTGTCCCGAAGCGCATACCCCCATTTCAATGATTTCTCGTGCGCTATAGCACACTATTTTTTGGGTGATCCGGATCCCGACGTCAAAAGTGCCAAATCTTTTTGTGGACGTCCTCCAAGACCTTGGCTATGCATCCGGTTGGCCCTCACGGCCATTCCGACCCATTTTCAAGATCAAAATAGCCCCGAAGCGCGCATACCCCCATTTTGTCGATTTTTCGCATTTTTTGGGTGATCCGGATATCGACGTCAAAAGTGCCAAAATTTTTTGTGGACGTCCGTCAAGACCTTGACTATGCATACGGTTGGCCCTCACGGCTATTCCAACCCATTATCAAGGTCAAAATAGCCCCGAAGCGCGCATACCCTCATTTTCAATGATTTTTCGTGTGCTATAGCACACCATTTTTTGGGTGATCCGGATCCCCACGTCAAAATTGCCAAATATATTTGTGGACGTCCGTCAAGACCTTGTTTATGCATCCAGTTGGCCCTCACGGCCATTCTGACCCATTTTCAAGGTCAAAATAGCCCCAAAGCGCGCATACCCCCATTTCGACGATTTTTAGTGTGCTATAGCACACCATTTTTTGGGTGATCCGGATCTCGACGTCAAAAGTGCGAAAACTTTTTGTGGACGTCCGTACAGACCTCAGTTATGCATCCGGTTAGCCCTCACGGACGTCCTTCCAGACCTTAGTTATGCATCCGGTTTGGGTGATTCAGATCCCGACGTTAAAAGTGCCAAAAAATTGTGTGGACATCTGACAAGATCTTAGCTATGCATCCAGTTGGCCCTCATGGACATTCCGACCTATTTTCAAGGTCAAAATAGCCCAAAAGCACGCATACCCCCATTTCGATGATTTTTCGTGTGCATAGCACACCATTTTTTGGGTGATCCGGATCCCGACGTCAAAAGTGCCAAAAGTTTTTGTGGACGTCCGTCAAGACCTTAGCTATGCATCCGGTTGGCCCTCACGGCCATTCCGACCCATTTTCAAGGTCAAAATAGCCCCGAAGCGCGCATACCCCCATTTCGACGATTTTTCGTGTGCTTTAGCACACCAGTTTTTGGGTGATCTGGATCCTGACGTCAAAAGTGCCAAACTTTTTTGTGAACGTCCGTCAAGACCTTGGCTATGCATCCAGTTGGTACTCACGGCCATTCCGACCCATTTACAAGGTCAAAATAGCCCCGAAGCGCATACCCCTATTTCGATAATTTCTCATGTGCTATAGCACATCATTTTTTGGGTGATCTGGATCCCGACGTTAAAAGTGCTAAACAATTTTGTGGACGTCCGTCAATACCTTGGCTATGCATTCGGTTGGACCTCACGGCCATTCCGTCCCATTTTCAAGGTCAAAATAGCCCCGAAGCACGTATACCCCCATTTCGACGATTTTTCGTGTGCAATAGCACACTATTTTTTGGGTGATCCGGATACCAACGTCAAAAGTGCCATATGTTTTCATGGAAGTTCGTCAAGATCTTGGCTATGCATTCCGTTGGCCCTCACGGCCATTCCGACCCATTTTCAAGGTCAAAATAGCCCCTAAGCGCGCATACCCCCATTTCGACGATTTTTCATGTGCTATAGCACACCATTTTTTGGGTGATCTGGAACCCGACGACAAAAGTGCCAACATTTTTTTTGGACGTCCGTCAAGACCTTGGCTATGCTTCCGGTTGGCCCTCACGGCCATTCCGACCCATTTTCAATGTCAAAATAGCCCCGAAGCGCGCATACCCCCATTTCGATGATTTTTCGTGTGCTATGGCACACCATATTTTGAGATCCCGACGTCAAAAGTGCCAAAACTTTTTGTGGACGTCCATCAAGACCTTGGATATGCATCCGGTAGGCCCTCACGGGCATTCTAACCCATTTTCAAGGTCAAAATAGCCCCGAAGCGCGCATACCCCCATTTCGACGATTTTTTGTGTGCTATAGCACACCATTTTTTGGGTGATCCGGATCCCGACATAAAAAGTGCCAAAACTTTTTATGGACGTTCATCAAGACCTTGGCTATGCATCCGGTTGGCCCTCACGGCCATTTCGACCCATTTTCAAGGTAAAAATAGCCCAGAAGCACGCATACCCCTTTCTCGACGATTTTTCGTGTGCTATAGCACACCATTTTTTGAGTGATCCGAATCCCGACATCAAAGTGCTAAAAAATTTTATGGACGTCTGTCAAGACATTGGCTATGCATCCGATTGGCACTCACGGCCATTTTGACCCATTTTCAAGGTCAAAATAGCCCCGAAGCGCGCATACCCCCATTTCGATGATTTTTTGTGTGCTATAGCACACCATTTTTTGGGTGATCCGAATCCCGACGTCAAAAGTGCCAAAAAATTTTGTGAACGTCCGTCAAGACCTTGGTTATGCATCCGGTTGGTCCTCACGGCCATTCCGACCCATTTTCAAGGTCAAAATAGCCTCAAAGCGCGCATACCCCCATTTCGACAATTTTTCGTGTACTATAGCACACCATTTTTTGGTTGATCCGGATTCCGACATCAAAAGTGCCAAAATTTTTTGTGGACGTCCGTCAAGAACTTGGCTATGCATCCGGTTGGACCTCATGGACATTCTGACCCATTTTAAAGGTCAAAATAGCGTAGAAGTGCGCATACCCCCATTTCCACGATTTTTCGTGTGCTAGCACACCATTTTTTGGGTGATCCAGATCCCGACGTCAAAAGTGCCAAAAAGTTTTTGTGGACGTCTGTCAAGACCTAGACTATGCATCCGGTTGGCCCTCACGGCCATTCCGACCCATTTTCAAGGTCAAAATAGTCCCGAAGCGCGCATATCCCCATTTCGACGATTTTTCGCGTGCTATAGCACACCAGTTTTTGGGTCATCTGGATCACGACGTCAAAAGTGCCAAAACTTTTTGTGGACGTCCTTCAGGACCTTGGCTATGCATCCGGTTGGCCATCACGGCCATTCTGACCCATTTTCAAGGTCAAAATAGCTCCAAAGCGCGCATACCCCCATTTCGACGATTTTTCGTGTGCTATAGCACACCATTTTTTGGGTGATCCGGATCCCGATGTCAAAAGTGCCAAATATTTTTGTGGACGTTCATCAAATTCTTGGCTATGCATCCGATTGGCCCTCACGGCCATTTCGACCTATTTTCAAGGTCAAAATAGCCCAGAAGCACGCATACCCCCATTTCGACGATTTTTCGTGTGCTATAGCACACCATTTTTTGAGTGATCTGGATCCCGACGTCAAAAGTGCCAAATATTTTTGTGGACGTCTGTCAAGACCTTGGCTATGCATCCGGTTGGACCTCACGGCCATTTCGACCCATTTTCAAGAACAAAATAGCCCCGAAGCACGCATACCCCAATTTTGATGATTTTTCGTGTGCTATAGCACACCATTTTTTGGGTGATCCGGATCCCGATGTCAACAGTGCCAAATATTTTTGTGGACGTCCGTCAAGACCTTGGTTATGCATCCGATTGGCCCTCACGGCCATTTCGACCTATTTTCAAGGTCAAAATAGCCTCGAAGCGCGCATACCCCCATTTCGACGATTTTACGTGTGCTATATAGCACACCATTTTTTGGGTGATCCAGATCCTGATGTCAAAAGTGCCAATAGTTTTTGTGGACGTCCGTCAAGACCTTGGTTATGCATCCGGTTGGCCCTCACGGCCGTTCCGACCCATTTTCAAGTCAAAATAGCCCCGAATTGCGCATACCCCCATTTCGACAATTTTTCGTGTGCTATAGCACACTATTTTTTAGGTGATTCAGATCCCGACGTTAAAAGTGACAAAAAATTTTGTGGACGTCCGTCAAGACCTTGGCTATGCATTCGGTTGGCCCTCACGGCCATTCCGACCCATTTTCAAGGTGCAAACCATTTTTTGGGTGATCCTGATCCCGACGTCAAAAGTGCCAAAACTTTTTGTGGACGTCCGTCAAGACCTTGGCTATGCATACGGTTAGACCTCACGGCCATTCCGACCCATTTTCAAGGTCAAAATTGCTCCGAAGCGCGTATACCCCCATTTCGATGATTTTTCGTGTGCTATAGCACACCAGTTTTTGAGTGATTCGGATTCCGACGTCAAAAGTGCCAAACTTTTTTGTGAATGTCCGTCAAGACCTTGGCTATGCATCTGGTTTGCCCTCACGGCCATTCCGACCCATTTTCAAGGTCAAAATAGCCCCGAAGCGTGCATACCCCCATTTCGACGATTTTTCGTGTGCTATAGCACACCATATTTTGGATGATCCGGATCCCGACGTCAAAAGTGCCAAAACTTTTTGTGGACGTCCGTCAAGACATTGGTGATGCATACGGTTGGCCCTCACGGCTATTCCAACCCATTATCAAGGTCAAAATAGCCCTAAAACGCGCATACCCTCATTTTCGACGATTTTTCGTGTCCTATAGCACACCATTTTTTGGGTGATCCGGATCCCGACGTCAAAATTGCCAAAAATATTTGTGGACGTCCGTCAAGAATTTGGTTATGCATCCAGTTGGCCCTCACGGCCATTCCGACCCATTTTCAAGGTCAAAATAGCCCCGAAGCGCATACCCCCATTTCGACGATTTTTAGTGTGCTATAGCACACCATTTTTTGGGTGATCCGGATCTAGACGTCAAAAGTGCAGAAACATTTTGTGGACGTCCGTACAGACCTTGTTTATGCATTCGGTTGGCCCTCACGGACATTCCGACCCATTTTCAGGTGAAAATAACCCCGAAGCGCGCATACCCCCATTTCAACGATTTTTCGTGTGCTATAGCACACTTTTTATGGGTGATTCGGATCCCGACGTTAAAAGTGCCAAACAAATTTGTGGACGTCCGTCAAGACCTTGGCTATGCATCCGGTTGGCCCTCACGGCCATTTTGACCCATTTTCAAGGTCAAAATAGCCCCGAAGCACGCATACCCCCATTTTGATGATTTTTCGTGTGCTATAGCACACCATTTTTTGGGTGATCCGGATCCCGATGTCAACAGTGCCAAATATTTTTGTGGACGTCCGTCAAGACCTTGGTTATGCATCCGATTGGCCCTCACGGCCATTCCAACCTATTTTCAAGGTCAAAATAGCCTCGAAGCGCGCATACCCCCATTTCGACGATTTTACGTGTGCTATATAGCACACCATTTTTTGGGTGATCCGGATCCCGATGTCAAAAGTGCCAATAGTTTTTGTGGACGTCCGTCAAGACCTTGGTTATGCATCCGGTTGGCCCTCACGGCCGTTCCGACCCATTTTCAAGTCAAAATAGCCCCGAATTGCGCATACCCCCATTTCGACGATTTTTCGTGTGCTATAGCACACTATTTTTTAGGTGATTCAGATCCCGACGTTAAAAGTGCCAAAAATTTTTGTGGACGTCCGTCAAGACCTTGGCTATGCATTCGGTTGGCCCTCACGGCCATTCCGACCCATTTTCAAGGTCAAAATAGCCCCGAAGCGCATACCCCCATTTCGACGATTTTTCGTGTGCTATAGCAAACCATTTTTTGGGTGATCCGGATCCCGATGTCAAAAGTGCCAAAACTTTTTGTGGACGTCCGTCAAGACCTTGGCTATGCATACGGTTAGACCTCACGGCCATTCCGACCCATTTTCAAGGTCAAAATAGCTCCGAAGCGCGCATACCCCCATTTCGATGATTTTTCGTGTGCTATAGCACATCAGTTTTTCAGTGATTCGGATTCCGACGTCAAAAGTGCCAAACTTTTTTGTGAACGTCCGTCAAGACCTTGGCTATGCATCTGGTTTGCCCTCACGGCCATTCCGACCCATTTTCAAGGTCAAAATAGCCCCGAAGCGTGCATACCCCCATTTCGACGATTTTTCGTGTGCTATAGCACACCATATTTTGGATGATCCGGATCCCGACGTCAAAAGTGCCAAAACTTTTTGTGGACGTCCGTCAAGACGTTGGTGATGCATACGGTTGGCCCTCATGGCTATTCCAACCCATTATCAAGGTCAAAATAGCCCCAAAGCGCGCATACCCTCATTTTCGACGATTTTTCGTGTCCTATAGCACACCATTTTTTGGGTGATCCGGATCCCGACGTCAAAATTGCCAAAAATATTTGTGGACGTCCGTCAAGAATTTGGTTATGCATCCAGTTGGCCCTCACGGCCATTCCGACCCATTTTCAAGGTCAAAATAGCCCCGAAGCGCATACCCCCATTTCGACGATTTTTAGTGTGCTATAGCACACCATTTTTTGGGTGATCCGGATCTAGACGTCAAAAGTGCAGAAACATTTTGTGGACGTCCGTACAGACCTTGTTTATGCATTCGGTTGGCCCTCACGGACATTCCGACCCATTTTCAGGTGAAAATAACCCCGAAGCGCGCATACCCCCATTTCAACGATTTTTCGTGTGCTATAGCACACTTTTTATGGGTGATTCGGATCCCGACGTTAAAAGTGCCAAACAAATTTGTGGACGTCCGTCAAGACCTTGGCTATGCATCCGGTTGGCCCTCACGGCCATTCCGACCCATTTTCAAGATCAAAATAGCCCAGAAGCGCGCATACCCCAATTTCGATGATTTTTTGTATGCTATAGCACACCATTTTTTGGGTGATCCGGATCCCGACGTCAAAAGTGCCAAAATTTTTTGTGGACGTCCGTCAAGACCTTAGCTATGCATTCTTTGGACCTCACGGCCATTCCGACCTATTTTCAAGGTCAAAATAGCCCCAAGCACGCATACCCCCATTTCGACGATTTTTAGTGTGCTATAGCACACCATTTTTTGGGTGATCCGGATCCCGACGTCAAAAGTGCCAAACTTTTTTGTGAACGTCCGTCAAGACTTTGGCTATGCATCCGGTTGGTCCTCACGGCCATTCCGACCGATTTTCAAGGTCAAAATAGCCCCAAAGCGCATACCCCCATTTCGACGATTTCTCGTGTGCTATAACACACCATTTTTGGGTGATCCGGATTCCGACGTCAAAAGTGCAAAACATTTTTGTGGACGTCCGTCAAGACCTTGGCTATGCATCAGGCTAGCCCTCACGGCCATTCCGACCCATTTTCAAGGTCAAAATAGCCCCGAAGCGCGCATACCCCCATTTCGACGATTTTTCGTGTGCTATAGCACACCATTTTTTGGGTGATCCGGATCCGACGTCAAAAGTGCCAAAATTTTTTGTGGACGTCCGTCAAGACCTTGGCGATGCATCCGATTGGCCCTTACGGCCATTCCGACCCCATTTTGAAGGTCAAAATAGCCCCGAAGTGCGCATACCCATTTCGACGATTTTTAGTGTGCTATAGCACACCATTTTTTGGGTGATCCGGATCCCGACGTCAAAAGTGCCAAACTTTTTTGTGAACGTCCGTCAAGACCTTGGCTATGCATCCGGTTGGTCCTCACGGCCATTCCGACCGATTTTCAAGGTCAAAATAGCCCCAAAGCGCATACCCCCATTTCGACGATTTCTCGTGTGCTATAACACACCATTTTTGGGTGATCCCGATTCCGACGTCAAAAGTGCAAAAAATTTTTGTGGACGTCCGTCAAGACCTTGGCTATGCATCAGGCTGGCCCTCACGGCCATTCCGACCCATTTTCAAGGTCAAAATAGCCCCGAAGCGCGCATACCCCCATTTCGACGATTTTTCGTGTGCTATAGCACACCATTTTTTGGGTGATCCGGATCTCGACGTCAAAAGTGCCAAAATTTTTTGTGGACGTCCGTCAAGACCTTGGCTATGCATCCGATTGGCCCTTACGGCCATTCCGACCCATTTTGAAGGTCAAAATAGCCCCGAAGTGCGCATACCCATTTTGATGATTTTTCGTGTGCTATAGCACACCATTTTTTGGGTGATCCAGATCCCGACGTCAAAAGTGCCAAAATTTTTGTGGACGTCTTGCAAGACCTTGGCTATGCATCCGGTTGGCCCTCACGGCCATTCTGACCCATTTTCAAGGTCAAAATAGCCCCGAAGCGCGTATACCCCCATTTCGATGATTTTTCGTGTGCTATAGCACACCATTTTTTGGTTGACCCGGATACCGACGTCAAAAGTTCCAAAAATTTTTGTGGACGTTCATCAAGACCTTGGCTATGCATCCGGTTGGCCCTCACAGATATTTTGACCCATTTTTCGGGTCAAAATAGCCCAGAAGCACGCATACCACTATTTCGATAATTTTTCGTGTGTTATAGCACACCATTTTTTGAGTGATCCAGATCCCGACGTCAAAAGTGCCAAAAATTTTTGTGGACATCTCTCAAGACCTTGGCTATGCATCCGATTGGCCCTCACGGCCATTTTGACCCATTTTCAAGGTCAAAATAGCCCCGAAGCGCGCATACCCCATTTTGATGATTTTTCGTGTGCTAGCACACTATTTTTTGGGTGATCCGTATCCCGACGTCAAAAGTGCCAAAAATTTTTGTGAACGTCCGTCAAGACCTTGGTTATGCATTCTGTTGGTCCTCACGGCCATTCATACCCATTTTCAAGGTCAAAATACCCCCGAAGCGCGCATACCCCATTTCGACGATTTTTCGTGTGCTATAGCACACCATTTTTTGGTTGATCCAGATCTGGACATCAAAAGTGCCAAAATATTTTGTGGACGTCCGTCAAGACCTTGGATATGCATCCGGTTGGCCCTCACGGACATTCTGACCCATTTTAATGGTCAAAATAGCCTAGAAGTGCGCATACCCCCATTTCCATGATTTTTCGTGTGCTAGCACACCATTTTTTGGGTGATCCGTATCCCGACGTCAAAAGTGCCAAAATTTTTGTGGACGTCTATCAAGACCTTGTCTATGCATCTGGTTGGCCCTCACGGCCATTTCGACCCATTTTCAAGGTCAAAATAGCCCAGAATCGCGCATACCCCCATTTCGACGATTTTTCGTGTGCTAAAAGCACACTATTTTTTGGGTGATCCGGATCGCTACGTCAAAAGTGCCAAAAATTTTTGTGGACATCCGTCAAGACCTTGGCTATGTATCTGGTTGGCTCTCACGGCCATTCCAATCCATTTTCAAGGTTAAATTAGCCCCGAAGCGCGCATACCTCCATTTCGACGATTTTTAATGTGCTAAAGCACACCATTTTTTGGGTGATCCAGATCCCGACGTCAAAAGTGCCAAATATTTTTGTGGACGTCTGTCAAGACCTTGGCTATGCATCCGGTTGGCCCTCACGGCCATTCCGACCCATTTTCAAGGTCAAAATAGCCCCGAAGCGCGCATATCGCCATTTCGACGATTTTTCGCGTGCTACAGCACACCAGTTTTTGGGTGATCCGGATCCCGACGTCAAAAGTGCCAAAAAATTTTGTGGACTTCCTTCAGGACCTTGGCTATGCATCCGGTTGGCCCTCAAAGCCATTCTGACCAATTTTCAAGGTCAAAATAGCCCCGAAGCACGCATACCCCCATTTTGACGATTTTTCGTGTGCTATAGCACATCATTTTTTGGGTGATCCGGATCCCGACGTCAAAAGTGCCAAACACTTTTGTGGGTGTCCGTAAAGACCTTGGCTATGAATCTGGTTGGCCCTCATGGCCATTCTGACCCATTTTCAAGGTCAAAATAGCCCCGAAGCGTACATACCCCCATTTCGACGATTTTTCGTGTGCTATGGCACACCATTTTTTGGGTGATCCGGACCCCGACGTCAAAAGCGCCAAAAATATTTGTGGACGTCCGTCAAGACCTTGGCCATGCATCCGGTTGGACCTCACGGACATTTAGACCCATTTTGAAGGTCAAAATAGCCCCAAAGCGCGCATACCCCCATTTCGATGATTTTTCATGTGCAATAGCACACCATCTTTTGGATGATCCGGATCCCGATGTCAAAAGTGCCAAAATTTTTGTGGACGTTCGTCAGGACCTTTGCTATGCATCCGGTTGGCCCTCATGGCCATTCCGACCCATTTTCAAGGTCATAATTTCCCCGAAGCGCGCATACCCCTATTTCGATGATTTTTCGTGTGCTATAGCACACCATTTTTTGGGTGATCCGGATCCCGACGACAAAAGTGCCAACATTTTTTTTGGACGTCCGTCAAGACCTTGGCTATGCTTCCGGTTGGCCCTCACGGCCATTCCGACCCATTTTCAAGGTCAAAATAGCCCCGAAGCGCGCATACCCCCATTTTGATGATTTTTCGTGTGCTATAACACACCATTTTTTGAGATCCCGACGTCAAAAGTGCCAAAACTTATTGTGGACGTCCGTCAAGACCTTGGGTATGCCTCCGGTTGGCCCTCACGGCCATTCTGACCCATTTTCAAGGTCAAAATAACCCCGAAGCACGCATACCCCCATTTCGACGATTTTTCGTGTGCTATAGCACACCATTTTTTGGGTGATCCAGATCCCAATGTCAAAAGTGCCAAAAGTTTTTGTGGACGTCCATCAAGACATTGGCTATGCATCCGGTTGGACCTCACGGCCATTCCGACCCATTTTCAAGGTCAAAATAGCCCCGAAGCGCGCATACCCCCATTTCGAGGATTTTTTGTGTGCTATAGCACACCAGTTTTTTAGTGATCCGGATCCCGATGTCAAAAGTGCCAAACGTTTTTGTGAACGTCCGTTAATACCTTGGCTATGCATCCGGTTGGTCCTCAGGGCCATTCCGACCCATTTTCAAGGGCAAAATTGCCCCGAAGCGTATACCCCCATTTCAACGATTTCTCGTGTGCTATAGCACACTATTTTTTGGGTGATCCGGATCCCGACGTCAAAAGTGCCAAATCTTTTTGTGGACGTCCTTTAAGACCTTGGCTATGCATCCAGTTGGCCCTCACGGCCATTCCGACCCATTTTCAAGGTCAAAATAGCCCCGAAGCGCGTATACCCCCATTTCGACGATTTTTCGTGTGCTATAGCACACCATTTTTTGAGTGATCCGGATCTCGACGTTCAAAAGTGCCAAATTTTTGTGGGACGTCCGTCAAGACCTTTGGCTATGGCATACGGTTGGCCCTCACGGCAATTCCAACCCATTATCAAGGTCAAAATAGCCCCGAAGTGCGCATACCCTCATTTTCAAAGATTTTTCGTGTGCTATAGCAAACCATTTTTTGGGTGATCCGGATCCCGACGTCAAAATTGCCAAATATATTTGTGGACGTCCGTCAAGACCTTGTTTATGGATCCAGTTGGCCCTCACGGCCATTCCGACCCATTTTCAAGGTCAAAATAGCCCCGAAGCGCACATACCCCCATTTCGACGATTTTTAATGTGCTAAAGCACACCATTTTTGGGGTGATCCGGATCTCGACGTCAAAAGTGCGAAAACTTTTTGTGGACATCCTTCCAGACCTCAGTTATGCATCCGGTTGGCCCTCACGGACATTCCGACCTATTTTCAAGGTCAAAATAGCCCCGAACCGCGCATACCCCCATTTCAACGATTTTTCGTGTGCTATAGCACACTTTTTTATGGGTGATTCGGATCCTGACGTTAAAAGTGCCAAAAAATTTTGTGGACATCTGACAAGATCTTAGCTATGCATCCAGTTGGCCCTCACGGCCATTCCGACCCATTTTCAAGGTCAAAATAATCCAGAAGCGCGCATACCCCCATTTCGATGATTTTTCGTGTGCTATAGCACACCATTTTTTGGGTGATCCGGATCCCGACGTCAAAAATGCCAAAAAAATTTTTG
>JABWTJ010000006.1:6584548-6619527 GCA_016801875.1 Solanum sitiens
AGGAGTCACTTGTGCAATGTCTAGATGGGTTCATTACTTCCATCTATCCTAAGTAACTTACCTTAAGTCCTCCTAGTTAGGATCCTATTCAATTACTTCCATTGTCCATTTTACCATTAGGGAAACCATAGCCTTAACCGACACTAAGACCATGGGTGCTAATCATGGAATTTGGTGTTGTAGAGCCTTACACCAAAGGAAGGTGTTACTACCTAGCCAAGGTAGAACATTAACACATATGCTAGCATATCAAGTGAATTCACTTTGCTAGATCCTATGTGGCAAGCATAGTTTATGGAACTAAGAGATAGGTATTCCCTCTATATACCATTTGGTAATGGGGCCTCACCTCATGAGATAACATGAGTGAATATTCCTCAAGGAAAGTCAACACTTCATGTAAGTACATAGGTGAGTATTCCTCTAAGGGAAGTCGACACCATACGTAGGTCCATAGGTGATTATTCCTCTAAGGGAAGTCAACACTCTATAAGGGACAAATGGTGAAATTCCTCTAGGGAAGTCAACACCTCTCAATGTCAAGTTCACTCGGTGCTAAGCTAAGTTCCCTTTATTGAAAAGCCTTTATTACCTTTGTTTATAAAACATAGTCTTAGGATATTCATCATTCATATGCTTATAGCATATTCAAGCACCTATCTAGTTTTGGTGTATTCTTGGGCCCTCCTAGTTAGACCTCTTCTCCCTAACTAGATCATCCATGTGTGTGAGTGTATATATAGATGTGAGCAAACCTTTCACATAACACATCAAGTCACACATGTTCATATATCAATGCATAAGTCTATAGGCATAACTATATGAGCAATCCTTTCATATAAACCTACTAAGACACTATACACATTCATACTTCATCATATCATAATCATAACATGTTCATATAATCATCTTTCATATGCATAAGAACCAAACCTAGGAACTATCCTATCAAGATATACATGTGCAATGCATAGACAAAGTCCCATACCCTTGTCCATACTAGTACACCTATCAAGTCATCCTAGTAAGGGAATACAAATCATACATTCATACATCACCTTAGTATGCATAGTAGTAGACACTAGTGAATACGAGAACTACCTTTCATTTAGACACAATGACTTATACTACTTGTAATATGCATGTAAGTGAGAGTGTGTGTACATTTACCAACATGATCACGTAATGGCCATCAATAACATCTTAAGTCAGCCACACTAATAGACCACATTATACTTCAAGCACATAGCACACAACACATAATAGCATAGGAGACAAGACTATATATACATTAAAATCAAGACTCCTAACTTTAGCTATTTACACTTCCATATAAGGGATACATGGGTAGAGGCTATTAACCACTTTAGCACATCAATAGCAGCACCTATACAACACCCTAACATGATTATACACATGCCCATACCATAGCCACATAACCTAATTCACAACTAGAATAGGAAAGTAGGCATAAGCTTCTCATAGTATCATTTTAAGCATATGTTCATAAGTTCATCAATTTGCCTTCATGGCCATGGTTAACACATTTACAATAACAGTAAAGTAAACACCGCCACCATAAGTGGACCATACCACACAATGCCATACAAGGCTTCATCAACTTTACTATAAAGAATAGAGAAGTAGAAGAGTAAAGGAATTAAGCATTCTTACCCAATTCTCACCCTTTGATCATCATTGACCAATACACCTTATTCATCAATAAAACACTTAAATGGCAGTAGCTATATGTACTTTAAACATATAAGAAATCATGTACGAGTCGCTACAAGATTATACCATAACGTCATACATCATATCAACATACTAGGAAAGTAGGATAACATAGATCATTAGCTATCTTCCCTAACATTGATTTTTGACCATAGTTCATACATGTATAAGTCTAAGGCAGTAGCTCATTAGGTAAGAAATCAAGCCTAAGTCATGCATCATCTAATCACAATTCAAGATCCATCACATACTTAGCCTCTTGACTTCATAGCCTAAAAGAATCTATACCAATTCATGCAAGATCTTCTTAATTAGATCATTAAGGATTTATACCTATAAAATTCATCCATTACATCACCCTAAAACAGTAGCTAAAGCCGTTCATACATAATCAAAAGTCTACTCAACCGATCTCACAATCGACTTCAAGACAACATGTAGAAACATAGGCTATTCATGCTCAAAACTTCATATATTTATCATCATGAACTACTCATCATCAATTCACCATTATTTAATGTAAATAACAATAACCACAAGCCATTCAACTTATGAGAATCACCATTAAAAATCAAGAACAAGCCATAATTACAAAACCCTTTCAAGAGCTAAACCATTTTTGGAAGGAACATGGGTTCATCATGCAATTGAAGTGAAATCACATTCAAATCATCATATTAATACTAATTCATCATGATTTAATCTTTAGAAACGTTTTGAGAAAGAACCCATGGCTAGATTGGAAGATTGGAAACTTGTTCATAAGATTTCTTTGAAAAACATTGAGAAGAACTCTCCAAGTGAAAGGTTACTTAGAGATGAAGGATCACCATACCTTAATCTTCATGAAGACCCATAAAACTTGATGAAGAACCCATGAGAATCCCATCTACAAGCTGTTCTTGAGCTTCAAAAACCATGGGGGTTTCTAGAGAGAATATTTTTGGAGAGGAAGGGTTCAATTTGAGTGAGGGGATTTGAGAATGGGTAAATCACGTTTTGGATGGCTTATATATACCTAAAATCACTTAATTAAACCTATTATAGTCAGGTTAGGACGTGGGGTGAATTTACCATTCACCCCTTTAAGAGGCAGCACGCAGGCAGTTAACTAGCAGGCCACCCGCGACGAGGCCCATGACGGGGCGTCATGTCCATGACGGGCCGTGGCAGCCTCCGTCGCAGGGAACTTGGCCAAATTTCTTGGCTTACAACCTGCCAAGGCAAGTCTCCTTCGACGGGACCTGCTTGACGGTCCGTTGGGGTCCCAACGGTCCGTCATTGGGTCCGTCAAGAGACACTGCCCAGGCAGTGTATAGGCAGCCTTGGGGTCCTTCTTTTGGGGCCTCTTGTGGGGCCCTTTAGAAGTCGTACCCGGACGTTTCCAATGCGATTACAAACCTTAACATGTTATAGACCTACCACATAAGTTTCATCCAAAACAAACACCTACAAGACGTCCAAATAGCCTTGACCCCAACATGTCATACGATGAACGTCTTAGGGTCTATCTTTCGAACGTCTTGGACGTTCTTGGGCGTTTGACCTCCAAACTTTACGAAACTTCATACAATAACATTAAACATCATTTAACACCATTTCAAGACTTATTTGACTCAGTTCACACAATTTAGGCATGCATACACACATGAGGCACATTAGCGACTATTCGTCGAACGTCTTGGACGTCCCTTGACGTTCGACTTCCAAATCACTTCAAACTTTGCACACTGACTCTATATGACATAATAAGGCCTTTTAGGACCTTATGACATTAAGACAAACATGTTAGGCTCTAGACACCTTATCTCATTTTTGAGGTCTTACAGGAATGGCCGTGAGGGCCAATCGGATGCATAGCCAAGGTCTTGATGGACGTCCACAAAAAATTTTGGTACTTTTGACGTCGGGATCCGGATCACCCAAAAATTGGTGTGCTATAGCACACGAAAAATTGTCGAAATGGGGGAATGCGCGCTTCGGGGCTATTTTAAACTTGAAAATGGGTCGGAATGGCCGTGAGGGCCAACCGGATGCATAGCCAAGGTCTTGACGGACGTCCACAAAATTTTTGGCACTTTTGACGTCGGGATCCGGATCACCCAAAAATTGGTGTGCTGCACACGAAAAATCATCAAAATAGGGGTATGCGCGCTTCGGGGCTATTTTGACCTTGAAAATGGGTCGGAATGGCCGTGAGGGCCAACCGGATGCATAGCCAAGGTCTTGACGGACGTCCACAAAAATATTTGTCACTTTTGACGTCAGAATCCAGATCACCCAAAAAATAGTGTGCTATAGCACACGAAAAATTGTCGAAATGGGGATATGAGCGCTCCAGGGCTATTTTGACCTTGAAAATGGGTCAGAATGGCCGTGAGGTCCAACCGGATGCATAGCCAAGGTCTTGACGGACGTCCACAAAAATTTTTGGCACTTTTGACGTCAGGATCCGAATCACCCAAAAAATAGTGTGCTATAGCACACGAAAAATCGTCGAAATGGGGATATGAGCGCTCCAGGGTTATTTTAACCTTGAAAATGTGTAAGAATGGCCGTGAGGGCCAACCGGATGCATAGCCAAGGTCTTGACAGATGTCCACAAAAAGTTTTTGCACTTTTGACATCGGGATCCGGATCACCCAAAAAATGGTGTGCTATAGCACACGAACAATCATCGAAATGGGGGTATGCGCGCTTCGGGGCTATTTTGACCTTGAAAATGGATCGAAATGGCCGTGAGGGGCAATCGAATGCATAGCAAAGGTCTTGACGGACGTCCAAAATTTTTTTTGGCACTTTTGACGTCAAAATCTGGATCACCCAAAAAATGATGTGCTATAGCACACGAAAAATCGTCAAAATGGGGTATGCGCACTTCGGGGCTATTTTGACCTTAAAAATAGGTCGGAATGGCCGTGAGGGCCAACCGGATGCATATCCAAGGTCTTGAAGGACGACCACAAAATTTTTTGGCACTTTTGACGTCGGGATTCGGATCACCCAAAAAATGGTATGCCATAGCACACGAAAAATCGTCGAAATGGGGGTATGCGCACTTCGGTGCTATTTTAACCTTGAAAATGGGTTAGAATGGACGTGAGGGACAACCAGATGCATAGCCAAGGTCTTGACGGACGTCCACAAAATTTTTTGGCACTTTTGACGTCGGGATCCGGATCACCCAAAAATTGGTGTGCTATAGCACACGAAAAATTGTCGAAATAGGGTATACGCGCTTCGACGCTATTTTGACCTTGAAAATGGGTCAGAATGGCTGTGAGGGCCAACCGGATGCATAGCCAAGGTCTTGACGGACGTCCAAAAATTTTTTTGGCACTTTTGACGTCGGGATCCGGATCACCCAAAAAATGTATGCGCGCTTCGGGCTTTTTTGACCTTAAAAATGGGTCGAAATGGCCGTGAGGGCCAACCGGATGCATAGCCAAGGTCTGGACGGACGTCCACAATTTTTTTTGGCACTTTTGACGTCGGGATTCGGATCATCCAAAAATTGGTGTGCTATAGCACACGAAAAATCGTCGAAATGGGGGAATGCGCGCTTTGGGACTATTTGACCTTGAAATTGGGTCGGAATGGCCGTGAGGTCCAACCGGATGCATAGCCAAGGTCTTGACGGACGTCCACAAAATTGTTTGGCACTTTTGACATCGGGATCCGAATTACCCAAAAAATGGTGTGCTATAGCACACGAAAAATCGTCAAAATAGGGATATGCGCGGTTCGGGGCTATTTTGACCTTGAAAATGGGTCGGAATGGCCATGAGGGCTAACCGGATGCATAGCCAAGGTCTTGACAGACGTACACAAAAACTTTTGGCACTTTTGACGTCGAGATCCGAATCACCAAAAAATGGTATGGTGTAGCACACGAAAAATCGTCGAAATGGGGGTATGCGCCCTTCGGGGCTATTTTGACCTTGAAAATGGGTCGGAATGGCCGTGAGGGACAACCGGATGCATAACCAAGGTCTTGACGGACGTACAAAATTTTTTTTGGCACTTTTGACGTCGGTATCCGGATCACCCAAAAAATGGTGTGCTATAGCACACGAAAAATCATCGAAATGGGGGTTTGCGCGCTTCGGGGCTATTTTGACCTTGAAAATGGGTCGGAATAGCCGTGAGGGCCAATCGTATGCATAGCCAAGGTCTTGACGGACTTTCACAAAAATCTTTGGCACTTTTGACGTCGGGATCCGGATCACCCAAAAAATGGTGTGCTATAGCACACGAAAAATCATCGAAATGGGGGTTTGCGCGCTTCGGGGCTATTTCGACCTTGAAAATGGGTCGAAATGGCCGTGAGGGCCAACCGGATGCATAGCCAAGGTCTTGAAAGACGTCCACAAAATTTTTAGACACTTTTGGCGTCGGTATCCGGATCACCCAAAAAATGGTGTGCTGTAGCACACGAAAAATCGTCGAAATGGGGGTATGCGCATTTCGGGGCTATTTTGACCTTGAAAATGGGTCTGAATGGCCGTGAGGGCCAACCGGATGCATATCCAAGGTCTTGACGGACGTCCACAAAAATATTTGGCACTTTTGACGTTGGGATCCGGATCACCCAAAAAATGGTGTGCTATAGCACACGAAAAATCATCGAAATGGGGGTATGCGTGCTTCGGGGCTATTTTGACCCTGAAAATGGGTCGGAATGGCCATGAGGGCCAATCGGATCCATAGCCAAGGTCTTGACGGACGTCCACAAAATTTTTGACTCTTTTGACGTCGGGATCCGGATCACCCAAGAAATGGTGTGCTATAGCACACGAAAAATCATCGAAATGGGGGTTTGCGCGCTTCGGGGCTATTTTGACCTTGAAAATGGGTCAGAATGGCCGTGAGGGCCAACCGGATGCATAGCCAAGGTCTTGAAAGACGTCCACAAACTTTTTAGACACTTTTGACGTCGGTATCCGGATCACCCAAAAAATGGTGTGCTGTAGTACACGAAAAATCATCGAAATGGGGGTATGCGCGCTTCGGGGCTATTTTGACCTTGAAAATGGGTCTAAATGGCCGTGAGGGCCAACCAAATGCATATCCAAGGTCTTGACGGACGTCCACAAAAATTTTTGGCACTTTTGACGTCGGGATCCGGATCACCCAAAAATTGGTGTGCTATAGCACACGAAAATTCGTCGAAATGGAGGTATGCGCGCTTCGGGGCTATTTTGACCTTGAAAATTGGTCGGAATGGCCGTGATGGCCAATCGGATTCATAGCCAAGGTCTTGACGGACGTCCACAAACAATATTTGGCGGTTTTGACGTCGGGATCCACATCACCCAAAAAGTGGTGTGCAATAGCACACGAAAAATCGTCTAAATGGTGGTATACGCACTTCGGGGCTATTTTGACCTTAAAAATGGATCAGAATGGCCGTGAGGGCCAACTGGATGCATATCCAAGGTCTTGATGGACGTACACAAAATTTTTTGGCACTTTTGACGTCGGGATCCGAATCACCCAAAAAATGGTGTGCTATAGCACACGAAAAATCGTCGAAATGGGGGTATGTGCGCTACAGTGCTATTTTGACCTTAAAAATGGGTCGGAATGGCCGTGAGGGCCAACTGGATGCATAGCCAAGGTCTTTACGGACGTCTACAAAAATTTTTGGCACTTTTGACGTCGGGATCCGGATCACCCAAAAATTGGTGTGCTATAGCACACGAAAAATCATCGAAATGGGAGAATGCGCGCTTCGGGGCTATTTTAAACTTGAAAATGGGTCGGAATGGCCGTGAGGGCCAACCAGATGCATAGTCAAGGTCTTGACGGAAGTCCACAATTTTTTTTGGCACTTTTGACGTCGGGATCCGGATCACCCAAAAATTGGTGTGCTGCACACGAAAAATCATCAAAATAGGGGTATGCGCTCTTCGGGGCTATTTTGACCTTGAAAATGGGTCGGAATGGCCGTGAGGGCAAACCGGATGCATAGCCAAGGTCTTGACGGACGTCCACAAAAATGTTTGTCACTTTTGACGTCAGAATCTAGATCACCCAAAAAATAGTGTGCTATAGCACACGAAAAATTGTCGAAATGGGGATATGAGCGCTCCAGGGCTATTTTGACCTTGAAAATGGGTCAGAATGGCCGTGAGGTCCAACCGGATGCATAGCCAAGGTCTTGACGGACGTCCACAAAAATTTTTGGCACTTTTGACGTCAGGATCCGGATCACCCAAAAAATAGTGTGCTATAGCACACGAAAAATCGTCGAAATGGGGATATGAGCGCTCCAGGGCTATTTAACCTTGAAAATGTGTCAGAATGGCCGTGAGGGCCAACCGGATGCATAGCCAAGGTCTTGACAGATGTCCACAAAAATTTTTGGCACTTTTGACATCGGGATCCGGATCACCCAAAAAATGGTGTGCTATAGCACACGAACAATCATCGAAATGGGGGTATGCGCGCTTCGGGGCTATTTTGACCTTGAAAATGGGTCGAAATGGCCGTGAAGGCCAATCGAATGCATACCAAAGGTCTTGACGGGCGTCCAAAATTTTTTTTGGCACTTTTGACGTCGAAATCCGGATCACCCAAAAAATGATGTGCTATAGCACACGAAAAATCGTCAAAATGGGATATGCACGCTTCGGGGCTATTCTGACCTTAAAAATAGGTCGGAATGGCCGTGAGGGCCAACCGGATGCATATCCAAGGTCTTGAAGGACGACCACAAAATTTTTTGGCACTTTTGACGTTGGGATTCGGATCACCCAAAAAATGGTATGCTATAGCACACGAAAAATCATCGAAATGGGGGTATGCGCACTTCGGTGCTATTTTAACCTTGAAAATGGGTCAGAATGGACGTGAGGGACAATCAGATGCATAGCCAAGGTCTTGACGGACGTCCACAAAAATATTTGGCACTTTTGACATCGGGATCCGGATCACCCAAAAATTGGTATGCTATAGCACACGAAAAATCATCGAAATAGGGTATGCGCGCTTCGACGCTATTTTGACCTTGAAAATGGGTCAGAATGGCTGTGAGGGCCAACCAAATGCATATCCAAGGTCTTGACGGACGTCCAAAAATTTTTTTGGCACTTTTGACGTCGGGATTCGGATCACCCAAAAAATGGTGTGCTATAGCACACGAAAAATCGTTGAAATGGGGGTATGCGCGCTTCGGGGCTTTTTTGACCTTAAAAATGGGTCGGAATGGCCGTGAGGGCCAACCGGATGCATAGCCAAGGTCTTGACGGACGTCCACAAAATTTTTTGGTACTTTTGACGTCGGGATCCGGATTACCCAAAATTTGGTGTGCTATAGCACACGAAAAATCGTCAAAATAGGGATATGCGCGCTTCGGGGCTATTTTGACCTTGAAAATGGGTCAGAATGGCCGTGAGGGCCAACCGGATGCATAGCCAAGGTCTTGACGGACGTACACAAAAACTTTTGGCAGTTTTGACGTCGGGATCCGAATCACCCAAAAAATGGTGTGGTGTAGCACACGAAAAATCGTCGAAATGGGGGTATGCGCGCTTCAAGCTATTTTGACCTTGAAAATGGGTCGGAATGGCCGTGAGGGCCAACCGGATGCATAACCAAGGTCTTGACGGACGTACACAAAACTTTTTGGCACTTTTGACGTCGGGATCCGGATCACCCAAAAAATGGTGTGCTTTAGAACACGAAAAATCATCGAAATGGGGTATGCACGCTTCGGGGCTATTTTGACCTTGAAAATGGGTTGGAATAGCCGTCAGGGCCAATCGGATGCATAGCCAAGGTCTTGACGGACTTCCACAAAATTTTTTGGCACTTTTGACGTCGGGATCCGGATCACCCAAAAAATGGTGTGCTATAGCACACGAAAAATCGTCGAAATGGGGGTTTGCGCGCTTCGGGGCTAATTTGACCTTGAAAATGGGTCGGAATGGCCGTGAGGGCCAACCGGATGTATAGCCAAGGTCTTGAAAGATGTCCACAAAATTTTTAGACACTTTTGACGTCGGTATCCGGATCACCCAAAAAATGGTGTGCTGTAGCACACGAAAAATCGTCGAAATGGGGGTATGCGCGTTTCGGGGCTATTTTGACCTTGAAAATGGGTCGGAATGGCCGTGAGGGCCAACCGGATGCATATCCAAGGTCTTGACGGACGTCCACCAAAATATTCGGCACTTTTGACGTCGGGATCCGGATCACCCAAAAAATGGTGTGCTATAGCACACGAAAATTCGTCCAAATGGGGGTATGCGCGCTTCGGGGCTATTTTGACCCTGAAAATAGGTCGGAATGGCCGTGAGGGCCAATCGGATCCATAGCCAAGGTCTTGACGGACGTCCACAAAAATGTTTGGCACTTTTGACGTCGGGATCCGGATCACCCAAAAAATGGTGTGCTATAGCACACGAAAAATCGTTGAAATGGGGGTTTGCGCGCTTCGGGGCTATTTTGACCTTGAAAATGGGTCGGAATGGCCGTGAGGGCCAACCGGATGCATAGCCAAGGTCTTGAAAGACGTCCACAAAATTTTTAGACACTTTTGACGTCGGTATCCGGATCACCCAAAAAATGGTGTGCTGTAGCACACGAAAAATCGTCAAAATGGGGGTATGCGCGCTTCGGGGCTATTTTGACCTTGAAAATCGGTCGGAATGGCCGTGAGGGCCAATCGGATGCATTTTCAAGGTCTTGACGGACGTTCACAAAATATTTTGGCACTTTTGACGTCGGGATCCGTATCACCCAAAAAAGGTTGTGATATAGCACACGAAAAATCATCGAAATGGGGGTATGCGTGCTTCAGGGCTATTTTGACCTTAAAAAGGGGTCGGAATGGCCGTGAGGGCCAACCTGATGCATAGCCAAGAATTTGAAGGACGTCCACAAAACTTTTTGGCACTTTTGACGGCGGGATCCGGATCACCCAAAAAATGGTGTGCTATAGCACACGAAAAATTGTTGAAATGGGGGTATGCGCGCTTCGGGGCTATTTTGACCTTGTAAATGGGTCGGAATGGGCGTGAGGGCCAACCGGATGCATAGCCAAGGTCTTGACGGACATCCACAAAAACTTTTGGCACTTTTAAAGTCGGGATCCGGATCACCCAAAAAATGGTGTGCTATAGCACACGAAAAATCGTCGAAATGGGGGTAGGCGTGCTTCGGGGCTATTTTGACCTTGAAAATGGGTCGGAATGTCCGTGAGGGCCAACCGGATGCATAGCCAAGCTCTTGACGGACGTCCACAAAATTTTTGGGCACTTTTGACATCGTGATCCGGATCACCCAAAAAATAGTGTGCTATAGCACACGAAAAATCGTCGAAATGGGGGTATGCGCACTTCGGGGCTATTTTGACCTTAAAGATTGGTCGGAATGGCCATGAGGGCCAAGCGGACGCATAGCCAAGGTCTTGACGGACGTCCACAAAAATTGTTGGCACTTTTGACGTCGGGATCCGGATCACCCAAAAAAAGGTGTGCTATAGCACACGAAAAATCATCAAAATGGGGGTATGCGCGCTTCGGGGCTATTTTGACCTTGAAAATCGGTCGGAATGGCCGTGAGGGCCTACCGGATGCATTGTCAAGGTCTTGACGGACGTCCACAAAATTTTTTGGCACTTTTGACGTCGGGATCTGTATCACCCAAAAAAAGTTGTGCTA
Organism: Solanum sitiens; assembly: GCA_016801875.1. Taxonomy (NCBI): domain Eukaryota; kingdom Viridiplantae; phylum Streptophyta; class Magnoliopsida; order Solanales; family Solanaceae; genus Solanum; species Solanum sitiens. The sequence continues at coordinate 6,595,952 of JABWTJ010000006.1, forward strand.
TAGCACACGAAAAATCATCGAAATGGAGGTATGCGCGCTTCGGGGCTATTTTGACCTTGAAAATAGGTCGGAATGGCCGTGAGGGACAACCGTATGCATATCCAAGGTCTTGTCTGATGTCCACAAAATTTTTTGGCACTTTGACGTCGAGATCCAGATCACCCAAAAAATGGTATGATATAGCACACGAAAAATCGTCGAAATAGGGGTATGCGCGCTTCGGGGCTATTTTGACCTTGAAAATGGGTCGGAATGGACGTGAGGGCAAACTGGATGCATAGCCAAGGTCTTGACGGACGTCTACAAAATTTTTTGGCACTTTTGACGTCGGGATCCGGATCACCCAAAAAATGGTGTGCTATAGCACACGAAAAATCATCGAAATGGGGGTACGCGCGCTTCTGGGCTATTTTGACCTTGAAAATTGGTCGGAATGGCCGTGAGGTTCAACCAGATGCATAGCCAAGGTCTTGACGGACGTCCACTAAAATATTTGGCACTTTTGACGTCGGGATCCGGATCACCCAAAAAATGATGTGCTATAGCACACGAAAAATCATTGAAATGGGGGTATACGCGCTTCGGGGCTATTTTGACCTTGAAAATGGGTCGGAATGGGCGTGAGGACCAACCGGAGCATAGCCAAGGTCTTGAAGGACATCCACAAAAAATTTGGAACTTTTTACGTCGGGATCCGAATCACCCATAAAATGGTGTGCTATAGCACATGAAAAATCGTCGAATTGTGGGTATGCACGCTTCGGGGCTATTTTGACCTTGTAAATGGGTCGGAATGGGCGTGAGGGCCAACCGTATGCATAGCCAAGGTCTTGACGGACGTCCACAAAAACTTTTGGCACTTTTAACGTCGGGATCCGGATCACCCAAAAAATGGTGTGCTATAGCACATGAAAAATCATCGAAATGGGGGTATGCGCGGTTCGGGGCTATTTTGACCTTGAAAATGGGTCGTAATGGCCGTGAGGGCCAACCAGATGCCTAGCCAAGGTCTTGAAGGACATCCACAAAAACTTTTAGCACTTTTAAAGTCGGGATCCGGATCACCCAAAAAATAGTGTGCTATAGCACACGAAAAATCATCAAAATAGTGGTATGCGCGCTTCGGGGCTATTTTGACCTTGAAGATGGGTCAGAATGTCCATGAGGGCCAACCGGATGCATAGCCAAGGTCTTGACGGACGTCCACAAAAAATTTTGGCACTTTTTACGTCGGGATCCGGATCACCCAAAAAATGGTGTGCTATAGCACACGAAAAATTGTCAAAATGGGGGTATGCGCGCTTCGGGGCTATTTTGACCTTGAAAATCGGTCGGAATGGCCGTGAGGGCCAACCGGATGTATTGTCAAGGTCTTGACGGACGTCTTCAAAATTTTTTGGCACTTTTGACGTCGGGATCTGTATCACCCCAAAAAAGTTGTGCTATAGCACACGAAAAATCATCAAAATGGAGGTATGCGCGCTTCGGGGCTATTTTTACCTTGAAAATGGGTCGGAATGGCCGTGAGGGCCAACCGGATGCATAGCCAAGGTCTTGTCGGATGTCCCCAAAAATTTTTGGCACTTCGACGTCGGGATTCGGATCACCCAAAAAACGGTGTGCTGTAGCACATGAAAAATCGTCGAAATGGGGGTATGCGCGCTTCAGGGCTATTTTGACCTTAAAAATGGGTCGTAATGGCCGTGATGGCCAACCGGATGAATAGCCAAGGTCTTGAAGCACAACTACAAAAATTTTTGGCACTTTTGACGTCGGGATCCGGATCACCCAAAAAATGGTGTGATATAGCACACGAAAAATCGTCGAAATGGGGGTACGCGCGCTTTGGGGCTATTTTGACCTTGAAAATGGGTCGGAATGGCTGTAAGGGCCAACCGGATGCATAGCCAAGGTCTTGATGGACGTCCACTAAAAGTTTTGGCACTTTTGACATCGGGATCCGGATCACCCAAAAATTGGTGTGCTATAGCACACGAAAAATCATTGAAATAGGGGTATGCGCGCTTCGGGGCTATTTTGACCTTAAAAATGGGTCGTAATGGCCGTGAGGGCCAACCGGATGCATAGCCAAGGTCTTGAAGGACGTCCACAAAAGTTTATGGCACTTTTGACGTCGGGATCCGGATCACCCAAAAAATGGTGTGCTATAGCACACGAAAAATCGTTGAAATGGGGGTATGCGCGCTTCGGGGCTATTTTGACCTTGTAAATGGGTCAGATGGGCGTGACGGCCAACCGGATGCATAGCCAAGGTCTTGACGGACATCCACAAAAACCTTTGGCACTTTTGACGTTTGGATCCGGATCACCCAAAAAATGGTGTGCTATAGCACACGAAAAATCGTCGAAATGGGGGTATGCGCCCTTCGGGGCTATTTTGACCTTGAAAATGGATCGGAATGGCCGTGAGGGCCAACCGGATGCATAGCCAAGGTCTTGACGGACGTCCAAAATAATTTTTGGCACTTTTGACTTCGAGATCGGATCACCCAAAAAATAGTGTGCTATAGCACACGAAAAATTGTCGAAATGGGGGTATGTGCGCTTCGGGGCTATTTTGACCTTGAAAATGGGGCAAAATGGGCGTCAGGGCCAACCGGATGCATAGCCAAGGTCTTGACGGACGTCTACAAAAACTTTTAGCACACGAAAAATCGTCGAAATGGGGGTATGCGCGCTTCGGGGCTATTTTGACCTTGAAATTCGGTCGGAATGGCCGGAGGGCCAACCGGATGCATTGTCAAGGTCTTGACGGACGTCCACAAATTCTTTTGGCACTTTTGACATCGGGATCCATATCACCCAAAAAACGTTGTGCTATAGCATACGAAAAATCGTCGAAATGGGGGTATGCGCGCTTCTATTTTGACCTTGAAAATGTGTCGGAATGACCATGAGGGCCAACCGGATGCATAGCCAAGGTCTTGACGGATGTCCACAAAAAGTTTTGGCACTTTTGACGTCGGGATCCGTATCATCCAAAAAATGGTATGCTATAGCACACGAAAAATCGTCGAACTGGGGGTATGCGCGCTTTAGGGCTATTTTGACCTTGAAAATGGGTCAAAATGGGCGTGAGGGCCAACCGGATGCATAACCAAGGTCTTGACGGACGTCCACAAAATATTTTGGCACTTTTGACGTCGGAATCTGGATCACCCAAAAAATGGTGTGCTATAGCACACGAAAAATCATCGAAATGAGAGTATGCGCGCTTCGGGGCTATTTTGACCTTGAAAATTGGTCGGAATGGCCATGAGGGCCAACCGGATTCATTGTCAAGGTCTTGACGGACGTCCACAAAATTTTTTGGCACTTTTGACATCGGGATACGGATCACCCAAAAAATGGTGTGATGTAGCACACAAAAAATCGTCAAAATAGGGGTATGCGCGCTCCGGGGCTATTTTGACCTTGAAAATCGGTCGGAATGGTCATGAGGGCCAACCGGATGCATTGTCAATATCTTGACGGACGTCCACAAAATTTTTGGCACTTTTGACGTCGGGATCCGTATCACCCAAAAAACGCTATGCTATAGCACACGAAAAATCGTCGAAATGGGGGTATGCGCGCTTCGGGGCTATTTTGACCTTGAAAATGGGTCGGAATAACCATGAGGGCCAGCCGGATACATATCCAAGGTCTTGACGGACGTCCACAAAAAATTTGGCAATTTTGACGTCGGGATCCGGATCACCCAAAAAATGGTGTGCTATACCACACGAAAAATCGTCGAAATAGGGGTATGCGCCCTTCGGGGCTTTTTTGAACTTGAAAATGGGTCGGATTAACCGTGAGGGCCAACCGAATGCATAGCCAAGGTCTTGACGGACGTCCACAAAAATATTTGGCACTTTTGACATCGGGATCCGGATCACCCAAAAAATGGTGTGCTATAGCACACAAAAACTTGTCGAAATAGGGGTATGCGCACTTCGGTGCTATTTTGACCTTGAAAATGGGTCGGAATGGCCGTGAGGGACAACCGGATGCATAGCCAAGGTCTTGACGGACGTCCACAAAAAGTTTTGGCACTTTTGACATCGGGATCCGTATCACCCAAAAAATGGTGTGCTATAGCACACGAAAAATCGTCGAAATGGGGTATGCGCTTCGGGGCTATTTTGACCTTGAGAATGGGTCGGAATGCCGTGAGGGCCAACCGGATGAATAGCCAAGGTCTTGAAGGACATCCACAAAAACGTTTGGCACTTTTGACGTCGGGATCCGGATCACCCAAAAAATGGTGTATAATAGCACACGAAAAATCGTCGAAATGGGGGTATGCGCGCTTCGGGGCTATTTTGACCTTTGAAATGGGTCGTAATGGGCGTGAGGGCCAACCGTATGCATATCCAAGGTCTTGATAGACGTCCACAAAAACTTTTGGTACTTTTGACGTCGGGATCCGGATCACCCAAAAAATGGTGTGCTATAGCACACAAAAAATCGTCAAAATGGGGGTATGCGCGCTTCGGGGCTATTTTGACCTTGAAAATCGGTCGGAATGGCCATGAGGGCCAACCGGATGCATTGTCAAGATCTTGACGGACGTCCACAAAATTTTTGGCACTTTTGACGTCGGGATCCGTATCACCCAAAAAACGCTATGCTATAGCACACGAAAAATCATCGAAATGGGGGTATGCGCGCTTCGGGGTTATTTTGACCTTGAAAATGGGTCGGAATAACCATGAGGGCCAACCGGATGCGTAGCCAAGATCTTGACGGACGTCCACAAAATTTTTTGGCACTTTTGACGTCGGGATCCGGATCACCCAAAAAACGGTATGTTATAGCACACGAAAAATCATCGAAATAGGGGTATGTGCGCTTCGGGGCTATTTTGAACTTGAAAATGGGTCGGATTGGACGTGAGGGCCAACCCAATGAATAGCCAAGGTCTTGACGGACGTCCACAAAATTTTTTGGCACTTTTGACATCGAGATCCGGATCACCCAAAAAATGGTGTGCTATAGCACACGAAAAATCATCGAAATGAGGGTATGCCCGCTTCGGGGCTATTTTGACCTTGAAAATGGGTTGGAATGGCCGTGAGTGCCAACCGAATGCATAGCCAAGGTCTTGACGGACGTCCACAAAAATTTGTGGCACTTTTGACGTCGGGATCCGGATCACCCAAAAAATGGTGTGCTATAGCACACGAAAAATCATCGAAATGGGGGTATGCGCGCTTCGGGGCTATTTTGACCTTGAAGATGGGTCGGAATGGCCGTGAGGGCCAACCATATGCATAGCCAAGGTCTTGACGGATGTCCACAAAAATATTTGGCACTTTTGATGTCGGGATCCAGATCACCCAAAAAATGTTGTGCTATAGCACATGAAAAATCCTCGAAATGGGGGTATGCGCGCTTCAATGCTATTTTGACCTTGAAAGTGGGTCAGAATGGCCGTGAGGGCTAACCGGATGCATAGCCAAGGCCTTGACGGAAGTCTACAAAATTCTTTGGCACTTTTGACGTCGGGATCCGGATCACCCAAAAAATGGTGTGCTATAGCACACGAAAAATCGTCGAAATAGGTGTATGCGCGCTTCAGGGCTATTTTGACCTTGAAAATGGGTCGGAATGGCCGTGAGGGCCAACCGAATGCATAGCCAAGGTCTTGACGGACGTCCACAAAAATATTTGGCACTTTTGACGTCGAGATCCAGATCACTTAAAAAATGATGTGCTATAGCACACGAAAAATCATAGAAATGGGTGTATGCGCATCGGTGCTATTTTGACCTTGAAAATGGGTCGGAATGGCCGTGAGGGCCAACCGAATGCATAGCCAAGGTCTTGACGGACGTCCACAAAAATTTTTGGCACTTTTGACATCGGGATCCGGATCACCCAAAAAATGGTGTGCTATAGCACACGAAAAATCATCGAAATGGGAGTATGCGAGCTTCGGGGCTGTTTTGACCTTGAAAATGGGTCGGAATGGCCGTGAGTGCCAACCGAATGCATAGCCAAGGTCTTGACGGACGTCCACAAAAATTTTTGGTACTTTTGACGTCGGGATCCGGATCACCCAAAAAATGATATGCTATAGCACACGAAAAATCATCGAAATGGGGGTATGCGCGCTTCGGGGCTATTTTGACCTTGAAGATGGGTCGGAATGGCCGTGAGGGCCAACCGTATGCATAGCCAAGGTCTTGACGGACGTCTACAAAAATATTCGGCACTTTTGACGTCGGGATCCGGATCACCAAAAAAATGGTGTGCTATAGCACACGAAAAATCATCGAAATGTGGGTATGCGCGCTTCGGGCTATTTTGACCTTGAAAATGGGTCAGAATGGCCGTGAGGGCCAATCGAATGCATAGCCAAGGTCTTGACAGACGTCCACAAAAATTTTTGGCACTTTTGACATCGGGATCCGGATCACTCAAAAAATGGTGTGCTATAGCACACGAAAAATATCGAAATGGGGGTATGCGCGCTTTGGGGCTATTTTGACCTTGAAGATGGGTCGGAATGGCCGAGAGGGCCAACCGGATGCATAGCCAAGGTCTTGACGGACGTCTACAAAAATATTTAGCACTTTTGACGTCGGGATCCGGATCACCCAAAAAATGGTGTGCTATAGCACACGAAAAATCGTCGAAATAGGGGTATGCGCGCTTCAGGGCTATTTTGACCTTGAAAATGGGTCGGAATGGCCGTGAGGGCCAACCGGATGCATAGCCTAGGTCTTGACAAATGTCCACAAAATATTTTGGCACTTTTGACGTCGAGATCCAGATCACCCAAAAAATGGTGTGCTATAGCACACGAAAAATCGTCGAAATGGGGGTATGCGCGCTTCGAGGCTATTTTGACCTTGAAAATGGGTCGTAATGGCCGTGAGGGCCAACCGTATGCATAGACAAGGTCTTGACAGACGTCTACAAAAATTTTTGGCACTTTTGACGTCGGGATCCGGATCACCCAAAAAATGGTGTGCTATAGCACACGAATAATTGTCGAAATGGGGGTACGCGCGCTTCGGGGCTATTTTGACCTTGAAAATAGGTCGAAATGGCCGTGAGGGCCAACCGGATGCATAGCCAAGGTCTTGATGGACGTCCACTAAAATTTTTGGCACTTTTGACGTCGGGATCCGGATCACCCAAAAAATGGTATGCTGTAGCACACGAAAAATCGTTGAGATGGGGTATGCGCGCTTCGGGGCTATTTTGACCTTAAAAATGGGTCGTAATGGCCGTGAGGGCCAACCGGATGCATAGCCAAGGTCTTGAAGGACGTCCACAAAAATATTTGCACTTTTGACGTCGGGATCCGGATCACCCAAAAAATGGTATGCTGTAGCACACGAAAAATCGTTGAGATGGGGTATGCGCGCTTCGGGGCTATTTTGACCTTAAAAATGGGTCGTAATGGCCGTGAGGGCCAACCGAATGCATAGCCAAGGTCTTGAAGGACGTCCACAAAATATTTTGGCACTTTTGACGTCGAGATCCAGATCACCCAAAAAATGGTGTGCTATAGCACACGAAAAATCGTCGAAATGGGGGTATGCGCGCTTTGAGGCTATTTTGACCTTGAAGATGGGTCGGAATGGCCGTGAGGGCCAACCGGATGCATAGCCAAGGTCTTGACGGATGTCCACAAAAATATTTGGCACTTTTGATGTCGGGATCCTGATCACCCAAAAAATGTTGTGCTATAGCACATGAAAAATCCTCGAAATGGGGGTATGCGCGCTTCAATGCTATTTTGACCTTGAAAGTGGGTCAGAATGGCCGTGAGGGCTAACCGGATGCATAGCCAAGGTCTTGACGGAAGTCTACAAAATTTTTTGGCACTTTTGACGTCGGGATCCGGATTACCCAAAAAATGGTGTGCTATAGCACACGAAAAATCGTCGAAATAGGTGTATGCGCGCTTCAGGGCTATTTTGACCTTGAAAATGGGTCGGAATGGCCGTGAGGGCCAACCGAATGCATAGTCAAGGTCTTGACGGACGTCCACAAAAATATTTGGCACTTTTGACGTCGAGATCCAGATCACTTAAAAAATGATGTGCTATAGCACACGAAAAATCATAGAAATGGGGGTATGCGCATCGGTGCTATTTTGACCTTGAAAATGGGTCGGAATGGCCGTGAGGGCCAACCGGATGCATAGCCAAGGTCTTGACGAATGTCTATAAAAATATTTGGCACTTTTGACGTCGGGATCCGGATCACCCAAAAAATGGTGTGCTATAGCACACGAAAAATCGTCAAAATGGGGGTATGCGCTTCGGGGCTATTTTGACCTTAAAAATGGGTCGTAATGGCCGTGAGGGCCAACTGGATGCATAGCAAGGACTTGAAGGACGTCCACAAATTTTTTTGGCACTTTTGACATCGGGATCCGGATCACCCAAAAAATAGTGTGCTATAGCACACAAAAAATCGTTGAAATGGGGCTATGCGAGCATCGGGGCTATTTTGACCTTGTAAATGGGTCGGAATGGGCGTGAGGGCCAACCGGATGCATAGCCAAGGTCTTGAAGGACGTCCACAAAAACTTTTGGCACTTTTGACGTCGGGATCCGGATCACCCAAAAAATGGTGTGCTATAGCACACGAAAAATCATCGAAATGGGGGTATGCGCGCTTCGGGGCTATTTTGACCTTGAAGATGGGTCGGAATGGCCGTGAGGGCCAACCGGATGCATAGCCAAGGTCTTGACGGACGTCCACAAAATTTTTTGGCACTTTTCACGTCGTGATCCGGATCACCCAAAAAACGAAAAATCATCGAAATAGGGGTATGCGCGCTTCGGGGCTATTTTGACCTTGAAGATGGGTCGGAATGGCCGTGAGGGCCAACCGGATGCATAGCCAAGGTCTTGACGGACGTCCACAAAAATATTTGGCACTTTTGACGTCGGGATCCGGATCACCCAAAAAATGGTGTGCTATAGCACACGAAAAATCATCGAAATTGGGGTATGCGCGCTTCGGGGCTATTTTGACCTTGAAGATGGGTCGGAATGGGCGTGAGGGCCAACCGTATGCATATCCAAGGTCTTGACAGACGTCCACAAAAACTTTTGGTACTTTTGACGTCGGGATCCGGATATCCCAAAACATGGTGTGCTATAGCACACAAAAAATCGTCAAAATAGGGGTATGCGCGCTTCGGGGCTATTTTGACCTTGAAAATCGGTCGGAATGGCCATGAGGGCCAACCGGATGCATTGTCAAGATCTTGATGGACGTCCACAAAATTTTTGGCACTTTTGACTCGGGAATCCGTATCACCCAAAAACTCTAATGCTAATAGCACACGAAAAATGTCTACATGTTGGTAATGCTCGCCTTCGTGGTTATTTTGACCTTGAAAATGGGTCGGAATTAAAAACCCAAAAGAAAAATGTGGGGGAGGAAGGGCCAACCGGATTCATAGCAAGGTCTTGACGGACGGCCCACAACAAAATGGCAATTTTGGACATCGGATCCGGATTCACCCAAAATGTGTGCATATAGACACAAAAAATCGTCGAAATAGGGTATGGCGAGCTTCGGTGCTATTTTTGAACTGAAAATGGGTTCGGATTGGGCCGTGAGGCCCACCGAATGCATAGCCAAGGGCTTGACGGACGTCCACAAATTTTTTGGCACTTTTGACATCGGATCCGATCACCAAAAAAAGGTGTGGGCCGATGCACCGAAAAATCAATCGAAATGGGGGGGTATGTGCGCTTCGGGGCTATTTTGACCTTGAAAATGGGTCGGAATGGCCGTGAGTGCCAACCGAATGCATAGCCAAGGTCTTGACGGACGTCCACAAAATTGTTTGGCACTTTTGACATCGGGATCCGGATCACCCAAAAAATGGTGTGCTATAGCACACGAAAAATCATCGAAATGGGGTATGCGCGCTTCGGGGCTATTATGACCTTGAAAATGGGTCAAAATGGCCGTGAGAGCCAACCGGATGCATAGTCAAGGTCTTGACGGACGTCCACAAAATTTTTTGGCACTTTTGACATCGGGATCCGGATCACCCAAAAAATGGTGTGCTATAGCACACGAAAAATCATCGAAATGGGAGTATGCGAGCTTCGGGGCTGTTTTGACCTTGAAAATGGGTCGGAATGGCCGTGAGTGCCAACCGAATGCATAGCCAAGGTCTTGACGGACGTCCACAAAAATTTTTGGTACTTTTGACGTCGGGATCCGGATCACCCAAAAAATGATGTGCTATAGCACACGAAAAATCATCGAAATAGGGGTATGCGCTTCGCGGCTATTTTGACCTTGAAGATGGGTCGGAATGGCCGTGAGGGCCAACCGTATGCATAGCCAAGGTCTTGACGAACGTCTACAAAAATATTTGGCACTTTTGACGTCGGGATCCGGATCACCCAAAAAATGGTGTGCTATAGCACACGAAAAATCATCGAAATGTGGGTATCGCGCTTCGGGCTATTTTGACCTTGAAAATGGGGCAGAATGGCCGTGAGGGCCAATCGAATGCATAGCCAAGGTCTTGACAGACGTCCACAAAATTTTTTGGCACTTTTGACGTCGGGATCCGGATCACTCAAAAAATGGTGTGCTATAGCACACGAAAAATCATCAAAATGGGGGTATGCGCGCTTCGGGGCTATTTTGACCTTGAAAATCGGTCGGAATGGCCGTGAGGGCCAACCGGATGCATTGTCAAGGTATTGACGGACATCCACAAAATTTTTTGGCACTTTTGACGTCGGGATCTGTATCACCCAAAAAAAGTTGTGCTATAGCACACGAAAAATCATCAAAATGGAGGTATGCGCGCTTCGGGGCTATTTTGACCTTGAAAATGGGTCGGAATGGCCGTGAAGGCCAACCGGATGCATAGCCAAGGTCTTGTCGGATGTCCACAAAAGTTTTGGCACTTTTGACATCGGGATCCGTATCACCCCAAAAAAGCTATGCTATAGCACACGAAAAATCGTCGAAATGGGGGTATGCGCGCTTCGGGGCTATTCTGACCTCGAAAATGGGTAGGAATGACCATGAGGGCTAACCGGATGCATAGCCAAGGTCTTGACGGACGTCCACAAAAAGGTTTGGCACTTTTGACGTCGGGATCCGTATCACCCAAAAAATGGTGTGCTATAGCACACAAAAAATCGTTGAAATGGGGGTATGCGCTTCGGGGCTATTTTGACCTTGTAAATGGGTCGAAATGAGCGTGAGGGCCAACTGGATGCATAGCCAAGGTCTTGACGAACGTCCACAAAAACGTTTGGAACTTTATACATCGGGATCCGGATCACCCAAAAAATGGTATGCTATAGCACACAAAAAATCATCGAAATGGGGTATGCGCACTTCTGGGCTATTTTGACCTTGAAAATGGGTCAGAATGGCCGTGAGGGCCAACCGGATGCATAGCCAAGGTCTTGATGGACGTCCACAAATTTTTTTGGCACTTTTGACGTCGTGATCCGGATCACCCAAAAAATAGTGTGCTATAGCACACAAAAAATCGTCGAAATGGGGTATGCGCGCTTCGGGGCTATTTTGACCTTGAAGATGGGTCGGAATGGCCATGAGGGCCAACCATATGCAAAGCCAAGGTCTTGACGGACGTCCACAAAATTTTTTGGCACTTTTGATGTCGGGATCCGTATCACCCAAAAAAGCTGTGTATAGCACACGAAAAATTGTCGAAATGGGGGTATGCGCGCTTCGGGGCTATTTTGACCTTGAAAATGGGTCGGAATGACCATGAGGGCCAACCGGATGCATAGCCAAGGTCTTGACGGACGTCCACAAAAAGTTTTGGCACTTTTGACGTCGGGATCCGTATCACCCAAAAAATAGTGTGCACACGAAAAATCGTCGAAATGGGGGTATGCGCTTCGGGGCTATTTTGAACTTGAAAATGGGTCGGAATGGCCGTGAGGGACAATCGGATTCATAGACAAGGTCTTGACAGACGTCCACAAAAATTTTTGGCACTTTTGACGTCGGGATCCGGATCACCCAAAAAATGGTGTGCTATAGCACACAAAAAATCATCGAAATGGGGTATGCGCACTTCGGGGCTATTTTGACCTTGAAAATGGGTCGGAATGGCTGTGACGGCCAACCGGATGCATAGCCAAGGTCTTGACGGATATCCACAAAAAATTTTGGCACTTTGACGTCGAGATCCAGATCACCCAAAAAATGGTGTGCTATAGCACACGAAAAATCATCGAAATAGGGGTATGCGCGCTTCGGGGCTATTTTGACCTTGAAAATGGATTGGAATGGCCATGAGGGCCAACCGGATGCATAGCCAAGGTCTTGACGGATGTCTACAAAAATATTTGGCACTTTTGACATCGGGATCCGGATCACCCAAAAAATGGTGTGCTATAGCACACGAAAAATCGTCGAAATGGAGGTACGCGCGCTTCGGGGCTATTTTGACCTTGAAAATTGGTCGGAATGGACGTGAGGGCCAACCGGATGCATATCCATGGTCTTGAAGGACGTCCACTAAAATATTTGGCTCTTTTGATGTCGGGATCCGGATCACCCAAAAAATGGTGTGCTATAGCACACGAAAAATCGTCGAAATGGGGGTATGCGCGCTTCGGGGCTATTTTGACCTTGAAAATGGGTCGGAATGGCCGTGAGGGCCAACTGGATGAATAGCCAAGGTCTTGAAGGACATCCACAAAAACTTTTGGCACTTTTGACGTCGGAATCTGGATCACCCAAAAAATGGTGTGCTATAGCACACGAAAAATCGTCGAAATGGGGGTATGCGCGCTTCGGGGCTATTTTGACCTTAAAAATGGGTTGTAATGGGCGTGAGGGCCAACCGTATGCATATCCAAGGTCTTGACGGACGTCCACAAAAACTTTTGGTACTTTTGACGTCGGGATCCGGATCACCCAAAAAATGGTGTGCTATAGCACACAAAAAATCGTCAAAATGGGGGTATGCGCGCTTCGAGGCTATTTTGACCTTGAAAATCGGTCGGAATGGCCGTGAGGGTCAACCGGATGCATTGTCAAGATCTTGACGGACGTCCAAAAAATTTTTGGCACTTTTGACGTCGGGATCCGTATCTCCCAAAAAAGGCTATGCTATAGCACACGAAAAATTGTTGAAATGGGGATATGCGCGCTTCGGGGCTATTTTGACCTTAAAATGGGTCGTAATGGCCGTGAGGGCCAACCGGATGCATAACCAAGGTCTTGAAGGACGTCCACAAAAGTTTATGGCACTTTTGACGTCGGGATCCGGATCACCCAAAAAATGGTGTGCGATAGCACATGAAAAATCGTTGAAATAGGTGTATGCGCGCTTCAGGGCTATTTTGACCTTGAAAATGGGTCGGAATGGGCGTGAGGGCCAACCGGATGCATAGCCAAGGTCTTGACGAACGTCCACAAAAACTTTTGGCACTTTTGACGTTGGGATCCGGATCACCCAAAAAATGGTGTGCTATAGCACACGAAAAATCATCGAAATGGGGGTATGCGCACTTCGGGGCTTTTTTGACCTTGAAAATGGGTCGTAATGGGCGTGAGGGCCAACCGTATGCATATCCAAGGTATTGACGGACGTCCACAAAAACTTTTGGTACTTTTGACGTCGGGATCCGGATCACCCAAAAAATGGTGTGCTATAGCACACGAAAAATCATCGAAATTGGGGTATGCGCGCTTCGGGGCTATTTTGACCTTGAAAATGGGTCGGAATGACCATGAGGTCCAACCGGATGCATAGCCAAGGTCTTGATGGACGTCCACAAAAACGTTTGGCACTTTTGACATCGGGATCCGGATCACCCAAAAAATGGTGTGCTATAGCACACGAAAAATTGTCGAAATAGGGGTATGCGCGCTTCGGGGCTATTTTGAACTTGAAAATGGGTCGGATTGGCCGTGAGGGCCAACCGAATGCATAGCCAAGGTCTTGACGGACGTCCACAAAATTTTTTGGCACTTTTGACGTCGGGATCCGGATCACCCAAAAAATGGTGTGATATAGCACACGAAAAATCATCGAAATTGGGGTATGCGCGCTTCGGGGCTATTTTGACCTTGAAAATGGGTCGGAATGGCCGTGAGGGCCAACGGGATGCATAGCCAAGGTCTTGACGGACATCCACAAAAATTTTTGGCACTTTTGACATCGGGATCCGGATCACCCAAAAAATGGTGTGCTAAAGCACACAAAAAATCGTCAAAATGGGGGTATGCGCGCTTCGGGGCTATTTTGACCTTGAAAATCGGTCGGAATGGCCGTGAGGGCCAATCGGATGCATTGTCATGATCTTGACAGACGTCCACAATATTTTTGGCACTTTTGACGTCGGGATCCGTATCACCCAAAAAAAGCTATGCTATAGCACACGAAAAATCGTCGAAATGTTGGTATGCGCGCTTCGGGGCTATTTTGACCTTGAAAATGGGTCGAAATGGCCGTAAGGGCCAACCAGATGCATAGCCATTGTCTTGACGGACGTCCACAAAATTTTTTGGCACTTTTGACGTCGGGATCCGGATCACCCAAAAAATGGTGTGCTATAGCACACGAAAAATCGTCGAAATGGGGGTATGCGCGCTTCGTGGCTATTTTGACCTTGAAAATGGGTCGGAATGGCCGTGAGGGCCAACTGGATGCATAGCCAAGGTCTTGACGGACGTCCACAAAAAATTTTGGCAATTTGACGTCGAGATCCAGATCACCCAAAAAATGGTGTGTTATAGCACACGGAAAATCGTCGAAATGGGGGTATGCGCGCTTCGGGGCTATTTTGACCTTGGAAATGGGTCGGAATGGCCGTGAGGGCCAATCGGATGCATAGCCAAGGTCTTGACGGACGTCTACAAAAATTGTTGGCACTTTTGACGTCGGGATCCGGATCACCCAAAAAATGGTGTGCTATAGCACACGAAAAATCGTCGAAATGGGGGTACGCGCGCTTCGGGGCTATTTTGAACTTGAAAATTGGTCGGAATGGCCGTTAGGGCCAACCGGATGCATAGCCAAGGTCTTGACGGACGTCCACAAAAATATTTGGCACTTTTGACATCGGGATCCGGATCACCCAAAAAATGGTGTGCTATAGCACACGAAAAATCATCGAAATAGGGGTATGCGCGCTTTGGGGCTATTTTGACCTTAAAAATGGGTCGTAATGGCCGTGAGGGCCAATCGAATGCATATCCAAGGTCTTGAAGGATGTCTACAAAATTGTTTGGCACTTTTGACGTCGGGATCCGGATCACCCAAAAAATGGTGTGCTATAGAACACGAAAAATCATCGAAATGGAGGTATGCACGCTTTGGAGCTATTTTGACCTTGAAAATGGGTCAAAATGGGCGTGAGGGCCAACCGGATGCATAACCAAGGTCTTGACGGACGTCCACAAAAACTTTTGGCACTTTTGACGTCGTGATCCGGATCACCCAAAAAATGGTGTGCTATAGCGCACGAAAAATCATCAAAATAGGGGTATGTGCGCTTCGGGGCTATTTTGACCTTGAAAATTGGTCGGAATGGCTGTGAGGGCCAACAAAATGCATTGTCAAGGTCTTGACGGACGTCCACAAAATGTTTTGGAACTTTTGACGTCGGGATCCGTATCACCCAAAAAAAGTTGTGCTATAGCACACAAAAAATCGTCGAAATGGGGGTATGCGCGCTTCGGGGCTATTTTGACCTTGAAAATGGGTCGGAATGACCATGAGGGCCAACCGGATGCATAGCCAAGGTCTTGATGGACGTCCACAAAAATTTTTGGCACTTTTGACATCGGGATCCGGATCACCCAAAAAATGGTGTGATATAGCACACGAAAAATCGTCGAAATTGGGGTATGCGCGCTTCGGGGCTATTTTGACCTTGAAAATGGGTCTGAATGGCCGTGAGGGCCAACCGGATGCATAGCCAAGGTCTTGACGGATGTCTACAAAAAATTTTGGCACTTTTGACATCGGGATCCGGATCACCCTAAAAATGGTGTGCTATAGCACACGAAAAATCGTCGAAATGGGGGTACGCGCGCTTCGGGGCTATTTTGACCTTGAAAATTGGTCGGAATAGCCGTGAGGGCCAACCGAATGCATAGCCAAGGTCTTGACGGACGTCCACAAAAATATTTGGCACTTTTGACGTCGGGATCCGGATCACCCAAAAAATGGTGTGATATAGCACACAAAAAATTGTCAAAATGGGGGTATGCGCGCTTCGAGGCTATTTTGACCTTGAAAATCGGTCGGAATGGCCGTGAGGGTCAACCGGATGCATTGTCAAGATCTTGACGGAATTCCACAAAATTTTTGGCACTTTTGACGTCGGGATCCGTATCACCCAAAAAAAGCTATGCTATAGCACACGAAAAATTATCGAAATTAGGGTATGCGCGCTTCGGAGCTATTTTGACCTTGAAAATGGGTCGGAATGGCCGTGAGGGCCAACCGGATGCATAGCCAAGGTCTTGATGGACGTCCACGAAAATATTTGGTACTTTTGACGTCGGGATGCAGATCACCCAAAAAATGGTGTGCTATAGCACATAAAAAATCGTCGAAATGGGGGTATGCGCGCTTCGGGGCTATTTTGACCTTGAAAATGGGTCAAAATGGCCGTGAGGGCCAACCGGATGCATATCCAACGTCTTGACGGACGTCTACAAAAATATTTGGTACTTTTAACGTTAGGATCCGGATCAACCAAAAAATGGTGTGCTATAGCATACGAAAAATCGTCGAAATAGGTGTATGCGCGCTTCAGGGCTATTTTGACCTTGGAAATGGGTCGGAATAGCCGTGACGGCCAACCGGATGCATAGCCAAGGTCTTGACGGATGTCCACAAAATATTTTGGCACTTTTGACGTCGAGATCCAGATCACCCAAAAAATGGTGTGCCATAGCACACGAAAAATCATCGAAATGGGGTATGCGCGCTTCGTGGCTATTTTGACCTTGAAAATGGGTGGGAATGGCCGCGAGGGCCAACCGGATGCATAGCCAAGGTCTTGACGGACGTCTACAAAAAGTTTGGCACTTTTGACGTCGGGATCCGGATCACCCAAAAAATGGTGTGCTATAACACACGAAAAATCGTCGAAATAGGGGTACGCGCGCTTCGGGGCTATTTTGACCTTGAAAATGGGTTGGAATGGCCGTGAGGGCCAACCGGATGCATAGCCAAGGTCTTGATGGACGTCCACTAATATTTTTGGCACTTTTGACGTCGGGATCCGGATCACCCAAAAAATGGTGTGCTATAGCACACGAAAAATCGTTGAAATGGGGATATGCGCGCTTCGGGGCTATTTTGACCTTAAAATGGGTCGTAATGGCCGTGAGGGCCAACCGGATGCATAACCAAGGTCTTGAAGGACGTCCACAAAAGTTTATGGCACTTTTGACGTCGGCATCCGGATCACCCAAAAAATGGTGTGCGATAGCACATGAAAAATCGTTGAAATAGGGATATGCGCACTTCGGGGCTATTTTGACCTTGTAAATGGGTCGGAATGGGCGTGAGGGCCAACCGGATGCATAGCCAAGGTCTTGACGAACGTCCACAAAAACTTTTGGCACTTTTGACGTTGGGATCCGGATCACCCAAAAAATGGTGTGCTATAGCACACAAAAAATCATCGAAATGGGGGTATGCGCGCTTCGGGGCTCTTTTGACCTTGAAAATGCGTCGTAATGGGAGTGAGGGCCAACCGTATGCATATCCAAGGTATTGACGGACGTCCACAAAAACTTTTGGTACTTTTGACGTCGGGATCCGCATCACCCAAAAAATGGTGTGCTATAGCACATAAAAAATCGTCAAAATGAGGGTATGCGCGCTTCGGGGCTATTTTGACCTTGAAAATCGGTCGGAATGGCCGTGAGGGCCAACCGAATGCATAGCCAAGGTCTTGACGGACGTCCACAAAATTTTTGGCACTTTTGACATCGGGATCCGGATCACCCAAAAAATGGTGTGATATAGCACACGAAAAATCATCGAAATTGGGGTATGCGCGCTTCGGGGCTATTTTGACCTTGAAAATGGGTCGGAATGGCCGTGAGGGCCAACGGGATGCATAGCCAAGGTCTTGACGGACATCCACAAAAATTTTTGGCACTTTTGACATCGGGATCCGGATCACCCAAAAAATGGTGTGCTATAGCACACAAAAAATCGTCAAAATGGGGGTATGCGCGCTTCGGGGCTATTTTGACCTTGAAAATCGGTCGGAATGGCCGTGAGGGCCAATCGGATGCATTGTCAAGATCTTGACAGACGTCCACAATATTTTTGGCACTTTTGACGTCGGGATCCGTATCACCCAAAAAAAGCTATGCTATAGCACACGAAAAATCATCGAAATGGGGGTATGCGCACTTCGGGGCTATTTTGACCTTGAAAATGGGTAGGAATGACCATGAGGGCTAACCGGATGCATAGCCAAGGTCTTGACGGACGTCCACAAAAAGTTTTGGCACTTTTGACGTCGGGATCCGTATCACCCAAAAAATGGTGTGCTATAGCACACGAAAAATCGTCGAAATGGGGGTATGCGCACTTCAGGTCTATTTTGACCTTGAAAATGGGTCAAAATGGGCGTGAGGGCCAACCGGATGCATAGCCAAGGTCTTGACGGACGTCTACAAAAACTTTTGGCACTTTTGACGTCGGGATCCGGATCAGCCAAAAAATGGTGTGCTATAACACACGGAAAATCGTCGAAATGGGGTACGCGCGCTTCGGGGCTATTTTGACCTTGAAAATTGGTCGGAATGGCCGTGAGGGCCAACCGGATGCATAGCCAAGGTATTGACGGACGTCCACTAAAATATTTGGCACTTTTGACATCGGGATCCGGATCACCCAAAAAATGGTGTGCTATAGCAAACGAAAAATCGTCGAAATGAGGGTATGCGCGCTTCGGGGCTATTTTGACCTTGAAAATGGGTTGGAATGGCCGTGAGGGCCAACCGGATGCATAGCCAAGGTCTTGAAGGACGTCCACAAAATATTTTGGAACTTTTGACGTCGGGATCCGGATCACCCAAAAAATGGTGTGGTATAGCACACGAAAAATCGTTGAAATGGGGTATGCGCTTCGGGGCTATTTTGACCTTGCAAATGGGTCGGAATGAGCGTTAGGGCCAACTGGATGCATAGCCAAGGTCTTGACGGACGTCCACAAAAATGTTTGGAACTTTTGACGTCGGGATCCGGATCACCCAAAAAATGGTGTGCTATAGCACACAAAAAATCGTCGAAATGGGGGTATGCGCGCTTTGGGGCTATTTTGACCTTGAAAATGGGTCGGAATGGCCGTGAGGGCCAACCGGATGCATAGCCAAGGTCTTGACGGACGTCCACAAATTTTATTTGGCACTTTTGACGTCGGGATCCATATCACCCAAAAAATGTTGTGCTATAGCACACGAAAAATCGTCAAAATGGAGGTATGCGCTTCGAGGCTATTTTGACCTTGAAAATGGGTCGGAATGGCCGTGAGGGCCAACCGGATGCATAACCAAGGTCTTGCCCGACGTCCACAAAATTTTTTGGCACTTTTGACGTCGAGATCCAGATCACCCAAAAAATGGTGTGCTGTAGCACACGAAAAATCGTCGAAATGGTGGTATGCGCGCTTCGGGGCTATTTTGACCTTGAAAATGGGTCGGAATGGCCGTAAGGGCCAACCAGATGCATACCCATTGTCTTGACGGACGTCCACAAAAATTTTTGGCACTTTTGACGTCGGGATCCGGATCACCCAAAAAATGGTGTGCTATAGCACACGAAAAATCGTCGAAATGGGGGTATGCGCGCTTCGGGGCTATTTTGACCTTGAAAATGGGTTGGAATGGCTGTGAGGGCCAACCGAATGCATAGCCAAGGTCTTGAAGGACGTCCACAAACAATTTTGGCACTTTTGATGTCGGGATCCGGATTACCCAAAAATGTTGTGTTATAGCTCACGAAAAATCATCGAAATGGGGGTATGCGCGCTTTGGGGCTATTTTGACCATGAAAATGGGTTGGAATGGCCGTGAGGGCCAACCGGATGCATAGCCAAGCTCTTGACGGACGTCCACAAAATTTTTTGGCACTTTTGACGTCGGGATCCGGATCACCCAAAAAATGGTGTGCTATAGCACACAAAAAATCATCGAAATGGGGGTATGTGCGATTTGGGGCTTATTTTGACCATAGAAAATGGTTGGAATGGGCCGGAGGGCCAACCGGATGCATAGCACAAGCTCTTGACGGACGGTCCCAAAAATTTGTGGCACTTTTTGACGTCGGGATCCCGGATCAACCCAAAAAATGGTGGGGCTATAGCACAACAAAAATCGTCGAATGGGGGTATGGTGCGCTTTCGGCGATTTTTGACTTGAAAATGGGTCGGAATGGCCATGAGGCCAATCGGATGCAAGGCCAAGGTCTTGATGGACGTCCACAAAAATTTTTGGCACTTTTGACGTCGGGATCCAGATCACCCAAAAAATGGTGTGCTATAGCACACGAAAAATCGTCGAAATGGGGGTATGCGCGCTTCGGGGCTATTTTGACCTTGAAAATGGGTCGGAATGGCCGTGAGGGCCAATCGGATGCAAAGCCAAGGTCTTGATGGACGTCCACAAAATTTTTTGGCACTTTTGACGTCGGGATCCGGATCACCCAAAAAATGGTGTGCTATGGCACACGAAAAATCATCAAAATGGGGTTATGTGTGCTTCGGGGCTATTTTGACCTTGAAAATAGGTTGGAATGGCTGTGAGGGCCAACCGGATGCATATCCAAGGTCTTGACGGACGTCCACAAAAATTTTTGGCACTTTTGACGTCGGGATCCGGATCACCCAAAAAATGGTGTGCTATAGCACACGAAAAATCATCGAAATGGGGTTATGCGCACTTCGGGGCTATTTTGACCTTGAAAATGGGTCGGAATGGCCGTGGGGGCCAACCGGATGCATAGCCATGGTCTTGAAGGACGTCCACAAAATTTTTTGGCACTTTTGACGTCGGGATCCGGATCACTCAAAAAATGGTGTGCTATAGCACACGAAAAATCGTCGAAATGTGGGTATTCGCGCTTCAAGGCTATTTTGACCTTGAAAATGGGTCGGAATGGCCGTAAGGGCCAACCGGATGCATAGCTAAGGGCTTGACGGACGTTCACAAAAAGTTTTGGCACTTTTGACGTCGGGATCCGTATCACCCAAAAAATGGTGTGCTATAGCACACGAAAAATCATCAAAATTGGGGTATGCACGCTTCGGCGCTATTTTGACCTTGAAAATGGGTCGGAATGGCCTTGAGGGCCAACCGGATGCATAGCCAAGGTCTTGATGGACGTCCACAAAATTTTTTGGCACTTTTGACGTCGAGATCCGGATCACCCAAAAAATAGTGTGCTATATTACATGAAAAATCGTCGAAATGGGGTATGCGCGCTTCGGGGCTATTTTGACCTTGAAAATGGGTCGGAATGGCCATGAGGGACAACCGGATGCATAGCCAAGGTCTTGACGGATGTCCACCAAAAACTTTGGCACTTTTGACGTCAGGATCCGGATCACCCAAAAAATGGTGTGCTATAGCACACGAAAAATCATCGAAATAGGGGTATGCATGCTTCGGGGCTATTTTGACCTTGAAAATGGGTCGGAATGGCCGTTAGGGCCAACCGGATGCATAGCCAAGGTCTTGACGGACGTCCACAAAAATGTTTGGCACTTTTGACGTCGGGATCCAGATCAACCAATAAATAGTGTGCTATAGCACACGAAAAATTGTGGAAATAGGGGTATGCGCGCTTCAGTGCTATTTTGACCTTGAAAATGGGTCGGAATGGCCGTGAGGGCCAATCGGATGCATAGCCAAGGTCTTAACGGACGTCCACAAAAATTTTTGGCACTTTTGACGTGAGGATACAGATCACCCAAAAAATAGTGTGCTATAGCACACGAAAAAGCGTCGAAATGGGGGTATGCGCGCTTTGGGGCTATTTTGACCTTGAAAATAGGTCGGAATGGCCGTGAGGGCCAATCGGATGCATAGCTAAGGTCTTGACGGACGTCCACAAAATTTTTTGGCACTTTTGACATCGTGATCCGGATCACCCAAAAAATGGTGTGCTATAGCACACGAAAAATCGTCGAAATGGGGGTATGCGCGCTTCGAGTCTATTTTGACCTTGAAAATGGGTCGGAATGGCCGCGAGGGCCAACCAGATGCATGTCCAAGGTCTTGTCGGACGTTCACAAACAATTTTGGCACTTTTCACGTCGGGATCCGGATCACCCAAAAAATGGTCGAAAAATCATCGAAATGGGGGTATGCGCGCTTCGGTGCTATTTTGACCTTGAAAATGGGTCAGAATGACCATGAGGGCCAACCGGATGCATATCCAAGGTCTTGACGGACGTCCACAAACAATTTTGGTACTTTGTGACGTCGGGATCCGGATCACCCAAAAAATTATTTTAACATTGAAAATGGGTCGAAATGGCCATGAGGGCCAACCAGATGCATATCCAAGGTCTTGACGGACGTCCACAAAATTTTTTGGCACTTTTGACGTCGGGATCCAGATCACCCAAAAAATGGTGTGCTATAGCACACGAAAAATCATCGAAATAGGGGGTATGCGCGCTTCGGGTTTATTTTGACCTTGAAAATGGGTCGGAATGGCCGTGAGGGCAAACTAGATGCATAGCCAAGATCATGACGGACGTCCACAAAATTTTTGGCACTTTTGATGTCGGGATCTGGATCACCCAAAAAATGGTGTGCTATAGCACACGAAAAATCGTCGAAATGGGGGTATGCGTGCTTCGGGGCTATTTTGACCTTGAAACTGGGTCGGAATGGCCGTGAGGGCCAACCGGATGCATAGCCTAGGTCTTGACGGACGTCCACAAATAAATTTGGCACTTTTGACGTCGGGATCCGGATCACCCAAAAAATTGTGTGCTATAGCACACAAAAAATCGTCGAAATGGGGGGATTCGCGTTTAGGGGGTATTTTGACCTTGAAAATGGGTCGGAATGGCCGAGAGGGCCAACCGGATGCATAGCCAAGGTCTTGATGGAAATCCACAAATTTTTTTGGCACTATTGACGTCGAGATCTGGATAACTCAAAAAATGGTGTGCTATAGCACACGAAAAATCGTCGAAATGGGGGTATGCACGCTTCGGGGCTATTTTGACCTTAAAAATGGGTAGGAATGGCCGTGAGGGCCAACCAGATGCATAGCAGAGGTCTTGACGGACGTCCACAAACAATTTTGGCTCTTTTGACGTCGGGATCCTGATCACCCAAAAAATGGTATGCTATAGCACACGAAAAATCGTCGAAATGGGGGGCATGCGCGCTTCGGTGCTATTTTGACCTTGAAAATGGGTTGGAATGGCAGTGACGGCCAACTAGATGCATAGCCATGATCTTGACGGACGTCCACAAAAATTTTTGGCACTTTTGACGTCGGGATCCAGATCACCCAAAAAATGGTGTGCTATAGCACACGAAAAATCGTCGAAATGGGGGTATGCGCGCTT
>JABWTJ010000006.1:6628863-6666047 GCA_016801875.1 Solanum sitiens
TCTTCAACTCAGCAGCGATTTTAGCCAGTCTTCATTACACCGGATTTCAGGGTGAGCTAATGCTTCTAGCTTGGACTGGATCTTCTCTTCAATGTCTTGATGCCTTGAACTTCCGGCATGGACTAGCCTTTATTTATTTTAGCTTCTTAGATACTTTTATATTAGTAACTTGAGGATAGATGTTCTTGTGATGATGACTTCCAGATTTTGGGGATAATGGGTTATAAATTTTAGAAGTTATTTAATTGTTTTCGTTAATGAGTTTTAAGTCTTCCACTTTGTATTATGTTCAATATGTTGGGGTTATAGATTGGTTGGTTCGCTCACATAGTAGGATAAGTGTGGGTGCCACTCGCGGCTCGATTTTGGGTCGTGACAAACTCAAAAACATTCTTATCAATACGGACAAGCCTAAACCTCGTCCAAATATTGAGCCTTTTAGTATGAAACAAATTATGAATCGTTCTGATCATAATTCTGAACCCACTATTTCAGACCTTCGTCATGAAGTCTCCACTCTTAGGGACGAAATTAGAGACATCAAATATCGTCTTTCCATTTTAGAAACTAATATTCCCATTCATCAGGATTCTAAGAAATCAGCTTTTTATGACTTAGAGTCTCGACATAGTTCTTCAAAGGACTCTGAAGATGATAATGATATTAATCCTTCTGATATCAATAATGATCATCTTAAAGATTTTGTTACAAATACAGGAAATGACGTCTCTACTTCAGCACCAGGGGTAACGGTAATTTCCTCAATTAGACCTCAAAGTCATCATATACCTATTAAGATAGTTATCAATAAACATTTTGTTATTAACAAAGTTGCTTTACTTGATAGCGGTGCAGATAGGAATTGCATTATGAAAGGTATTGTTCCTATTCAGTATTTACAAAAAAGTACTTCCAAATTATACTCTGCTACAGGAGAAGTTTTAAAAATTAATTACAAGCTCTCCAAGGCTCATATTTGTAATAATGGCATTTGTTTAACAAATGATTTTGTTATAACAGAAGATATTAATGAAGATATCATCCTTGGAATACCTTTTATTACACAGATAAAACCGTATTCTACTAATCTGGATGGTATTTCCACTAATATCTTAGAAAGAGAATTACTCTTCCCTTTTGTAAAAACTCTTTCACAAAAAGAAAGTGATTTTGTTCGACAAAATACTGTTTTTTAAAATAAACAAACTCTCTCTTCATCTTAATTTTTTAAAAGAAGAGATTCGTATTAAGAAAATCGAACAGATTTTAAAAACCCCAGAGATAGTTAACAAGATAACAAATCTTCGAGAAAAAATTGAAAAAGAAATATGTTCTGATTTTCCTAATGCATTTTGGAAAAGAAAAAAACATATTGTTTCTTTACCATACATTGAAGGGTTTAATGAACATGCTATTACCACTAAGGCAAGGCCTATTCAAATGAATCAAGAAATGATGGAATTTTGCAAAATCGAGATTAAATCTCTTTTAGAAAATAATATCATTAGAGTTTCAAAATCTCCTTGGAGTTGCTCTGCATTTTATGTTAATAAAAATTCTAAAAAAGAAAGAGGTGCTCCCAGACTTGTGATCAATTACAAACCTTTAAATTCTGTTTTAAAATGGATCAGGTATCCAATACCTAACAAAAGAGATCTTTTAAAAATAACTTTTAAAGCAAATGTTTTTAGCAAATTTGATATGAAATCAGGATTTTGGCAAATACAGATTTCTGAAAAAGATAAATACAAAACTGCTTTTAATGTTCCATTTGGGCAGTTCGAATGGAATGTTATGCCTTTTGGGCTTAAGAACGCCCCTTCTGAATTTCAAAACATCATGAATTCCATTTTTAATGAGTATTCTTATATGTCAATTGTTTACATTGATGATGTGTTAATTTTCTCAGAGAACATAGATTCTCATTTTAAACATCTAAACACATTCTTTAATGTTATTAAAAACAATGGTCTAGTAGTCAGTGCCAGAAAAATAGTTTTGTTCCAAACAAAAATAAGATTTTTAGGTCATGATCTTTTCCAAGGATCTTACAAACCTATCTGCAGGGCTTTAGAATTCTCTTCTAAATTCCCTAATGAAATTCTTGAAAAATCCCAGCTCCAGAGATTTCTAGGAAGCTTAAATTATGTCGCTGATTTTATTCCTAAAGTTAGGCAGGTTTGTGAACCTTTATATAAAAGGCTTAGAAAAAACCCAGTTCCTTGGAGTTCTGAACAATCTCAAGCTGTCATCCGGGTTAAGGCCCTTGTTCAATCTATCCCCTGTCTAGGAATCCCAAATCCTAATGCTTTTATGATTGTTGAAACTGATGCTTCCGATGCAGGTTATGGAGGCATTCTTAAACAAAAAATAGATCATGAATCTATAGAGCAATTAATTCGTTTTACATCAGGAATCTGGAATTCCTCACAAAAGAATTATTCAACTATTAAAAAAGAAATTTTATCCATTGTACTTTGTATTACAAAGTTTCAAGACGATCTTATAAACAAAAGATTTTTATTAAGAGTAGACTGTAAGTCTGCAAAAGAAATTTTGCAAAAAGATGTTAAAAACATTGTTTCAAAACAAATCTTTGCTAGATGGCAAGCTCTACTATCTAGTTTTGATTTTGATATTGAATTTATCAAAGGAGAAGATAATTCTTTGCCTGATTTCTTAACCCGTGAATCGTTGCAGGGTAAACATGAGGCCATTTAAGCCTGCAGCTACAGGAGAAAAGAATTCTCCAAAACAATGAATGGCTAGACCATTCCAACTCCCTCCCCTTACACCAATGAAGGCGGAAATTTCTCCAAGACCTTCTCTTTCATTTCAAAACAAATTCACAGCCTTAGCTGATTATCCAAAGTTACCAAATACTTCCCTAAAACTTCCACAGATAGACTGTCCTCCAAAACCCCAGAAATTAAATCTGAGACCATCTTTTGTTGCTCCTGAAGCATCATCCAGTTCTTTTCAAACAAAAGAAGCTTATACAATGAAGACCCCTGAGTCTTTCGCACAGGCAGTCAAACCTGATTTAATAAAACCCAGTATTATTTCCAAAACAAATGCAAAAGAAGAATCTTTTGATTTTTAGGTTTCAAAGGTATTGCCTTTAATGGCAATAAACAAAGAGTTTGCTCACATGGATGTTATCACCTTAGCAAAACCATGTTATACAGACTTCAATTACGTGGATACAGATAATCCGCTCAAGACCAGGAGATTCTATGAAGCAATCTTGGTGGATACCGATTCTATAGACATTGAACATTCTACAGATGTTAATAATCAAATCCAATACTCAAGATTTACTATCAAAAAGATATTGGATCCATTTGAATGGTATGCAGATCATTTACATACTCCCATTGCATTAACAATGGCACACCGTCCACAGACTTATAATTGGTATGATTATAAGGCAGCATGGATGAATTTTATTTATCTTCGACCAAGACATACTTGGTTTGTAAAATACAGCTCAGCTATCACCAAAGCCATTATCCCAAGATGGTTTTACGAGTGGTGGAATTTATTCGGAGGTATTCAAGAAATCCTTCCACAACAATTCTCCAACAGGTATGAAGAATTTTAAACCAAGGAGGAGATAACAACATTACCAGAGCATATTAAAATATGCAAATACTTTATTAAGAAAAGAATGTCTTATATTATTACTTGGAGCTTTTCCAAGAATGATATAGATCGTATTCAATACTTGTGCAAACAAGTCCAGGTAAAAGGTTGGGTTCCAAAGCAACCAAACAAACAAGTTTCAGAGAAGGTCCAGACTTCTCCATCAAAATTATCCAAAGACGCACTCAAGAAGAAGCTCAAAGAAGCAATGGATAATATTGATAGTTATTCAGAATCCCAAATCATGAAAATGGTTAAAGACGCTGCTTCAACAGAAAGCGACACCGATGATAATGGAGACATGTGTGATCCTCAAGGTTTAGCCTTGGCTTACATGGAACCTAATTATGAATAGGTAATAACCATTGGGGAAAAGATAGAGGCAAAGCCGGAATTATCTTTTTCCAAGTCGCTTACACTATTTCAAAGTTGGCTTCCATAGAAAGCTACAAGACAAAATGCTTTTGGAAAAGCATCTCCAAATCTTCTCTTTTCTGAAAAAGAGATTCCCACTCAACCGACAAAAGATAAAGCAAATAATGCTCCATTATCTTTTAGTAGGTCCCCCTTTTCAGTGTCGGCAAGATCTTAGCCTTACATTTGTTAGATTAAGATTAAACTAGTCGATTTCATTTCTCTATTTAAGAGTTTAATTTTCCCATTAGAGAACATCAGATAATTTTACAATATTCTGAAAATCTCTCTCTCTCTCATGTACAAGCTTTTGCTTTGGTACGAATAAAACTTCAGTTTGATTTGTAAGTCTTTTACTCTTTTAATTTCCGCATTACTTAAGATCCTTTTTATGGTATCGTAGTGAAGACAGAAGCTGCTGAAGGAAGATTGGGAAGCATGACCAATTGTGGGACTACGGAAGTTCATGACGGACCGTCATAGCCATGACGGTCCGTCCTGCTTGTTCATCATGATGATCAGAGAGTAGTCCAGTACCCAATTCTAAGAAGTTAAGTATTATGGAATGGAGCCCCTCGACGGATCGTGGTGCTTGAAACAGTCCGTCATACCTATCCGTCGAGGGTAATGAAGAAAGAAGCAGAAGAATTTGTGAAGTATGGGACGACGGAGGCCATGACGGTCCGTAGTGCTCACGACGGTCCGTCACGAGGTCCGTCGACTCAGACGCGTTTAGACAGATTTTCATTAATTAGAATCCTTCTTTTATTAGGTTTTGTTTTTATTATAAATAGTTAGAAAAAACTCGTTTTTGAGGTTAGACTTTTGGCTATTTTTTAGTACTCTTGTTTTAGTGTTTGAACTATTGATTTTGGTATTTGATATACTTTTTCTGGAATCGATTGTTGGTGTTTTTGTTGATTAATCAAGTGAATTTATGGATTTTATCCATTCTCATCAAAGTAAGTGCATGAATTATTACATTATCAATATGAATTGTGTGACTATGACCATGGGTAACTAAACTCCATAACTAGGGTTGTGGGAACCATGGGTAAATAACAAGGTAAAATCTAGCTAAAATAACAAGTCTTGAATAGTGTCTTTCATGTATTGATAATTCTTTCATTTAGAAGTCTTTTTACCGGATGGCCACGTTAGAACTCGCCTTAATGCTACTTGCCAGACCAAGGAGGTAGATAATAGGAAAAGAATTATCAATGTACATTTAGTGTATACTATCTAATAGGATAGTGTTGGTTGGTACGTAGTAATAACTTCATCAAATATCGATTACGATGCTTAATATGAGGTAAAGATAAGGTTTAGTAAAGCAACACACGTAGCCGGACCAAGGTGCAGAGTGAAATTCACTAGATGCCGGACCAAGGATTTAGAGATACCTAACTTATCACTTTGCATGCAAGATATTACGAAAGAATTGTTATAGTTAGAATTATCGAGTTAGGAGCCTGTGGGGAACACTTAAGCCCTAGTTAATCTCATCACTTGATTAAAACTTCAATACTTAAATCTATTAGTTGATTACTTTGACTTAGTTAATTGTTTTTATTAATTAAAACCCCCCTTTTAGTTATTTGTTTTCTCGGAAAATAGTTGACTAAATAATAGTAATAATAGAATAAATTTAAGTCTGAACCATTTTCCTCGTGGGATCGACCCTAACCTCATTAGTTGGGTTCTCTACTTGATACGGCTGCTTTTACTTCTTATTTGAGTAGTAAGTTTGAGCGTATCAAGGATATAGGCGTGGACACCATTTTTTACACCGGAAGAGGAAACACCAATTGAACCAGTCTGGATTTTGCTACCAGGCTTACCTTGGAACTGCTATAAAAAAAATTTCCTTACCCCATTATTGGAATATGAAGGTAAGGTTTTATACCTAGATACAACTTCTATTAAAAGGTCAAGGGCTTGAATGGGTAAAGTTAAGATGCAAATAGACTTGACTAAGCCTAGACCTAGACATGTTTGGGTAGGACTGCATCCTGAGGATGACACCATTGGCTTCTAGTAGCTAGTGAAGTATGACAATATTCCCCCTTACAGTGAGTATTGTAAACATCAGGGACATGACATTGAAGAATGTAAATCCAAAATGAGGTATGAGAAGTATAGACAGAGGAAGGAAAAATAAAGTGAGAAGAAAAACAAAAACAAAGAGAATGCAAAAACAAAAGTACAGAAAGACAGACAAAACAACATCAAGGAGAGTAGAGAACAACAACAACAACACAGTAAAAACAATAACAGGCAGAAGCAAACAGATCAGCAAAAAGAGGAGGAGTGCCAAACTCAAAGAAGGACAAATATAAGACAACAGGAACATGCAACTCCAAAGACAATGTGGAAATCTACTTCTACAAATCAGACAACAAAAGACAATCAACAGGCAGGTATACTTACTAACTCTTAATAGTTTTCTTTTACTAATGTGGAAATGCAGGAAGAACACAATACACAAGGAGAGGAAAGCGGCAGTAAGGTCAAATGGAGGCAGAAGCAAGAAATAGAGAAATAATTGAAAAACCTTCAGGTAAGCAGGGTATGACAATGCAAAAGGAAGAAAAAAATAAAAATTTAGGCCTCACAGGTATCACAGCTATAAAATCTAACTCTATTAATGATTATGTAATTGAATGTTTATCTGGAGAAGTTGATGGAGGGATGGATGAGGGATGTCAGGAGAGCCTCAGTAACATGCAGGAAGGGGTGACCAAAGGGGGGAATTTGCCTCATGTTCTGCATAAGGGGTTGTACATTGACCATAGTCCAGACTCTAGTATCACGACCGTAATCTAGACCCCAGACAAGACCGGCGTCGTTGACCTCTCAGAGGTCCCAGACAAGCCTACTTACGTCATTCTTACTTCATCTAGGTTAAATTTAGCGGAAAATTTGAAATTTTTTGTTTCTTAACATCCTTATTAAACATTCTCATCATTACATAATTGTTGACCATCAACCATCTGATATTAAGATCATCAAATGAAAGAAATAGTATTATATAGTAATAAAGATGTACTTGCCAAAGTGGCACCAATACAATGTCTGAATAAATCAGGAAAGAAACGCTAGTAGAACATACTCCACTAGCTCAACTTTAAAACTAAGCTAGAATATAAATGGCAGCATCCTCGAAAGCATGAGGGCCTACCAAGTCCGAATGAATGCTCGGCGACCGGATAGCTTTAGCGTCAACCTGTAGCTCTAGCGTCCACCTGCACCTGCACATAAAATTGTAGAGTTGTATAGGGTTAGTACACATTTGTACTAAGTATGGGTATATGCAAGCACACACCAATGACATGCATGAGAAAGGATAACTCTTTCCTAACAACATGATTTTGAAAAGTCAAGTCAGTGGACTTGCCAAATTGGGATTAGGAAAGTTAGTGAACTTTCCAAAATGCTTAAGGTGTCAAGAATGCTTGCGATTAGATCAAGGTTCACAAGGATTGATGCGCGTAGAACCAGACCTCAGAACCCTTACTACCTCTAAGCCAACTAACTTGGGGAGTTAGTTAAGCTTGGAAAGGTTGGAACCAAACATGTAGGGCTCTCAAAAATGAAGATTTAATCGAAGGAGTTTTACCAGACTTAGAAAGAGAAAATCTTAAGTTTTGAGGGTCCAGGGGTAAAATGGTCTTTTCCAGGCCAAGTTTGATATCGTAATTACCCTAAGGAATTAATTAATTTATTAATTAATTTAATTAAAGAACCAGTTCAGGTTGGGTCGACCCAAAATGATCCATTTTCGCAAAACGGTGTCACCCGAGTTTGAGCCCCAATGGAAGAAACAAATTGGTGATTTAATTATTGTTTAAAATCTGATTTTTGTAAGGGCAAAATGGTCCTTTCACGTATAATTACTTAAATCAGATTGTAAGTATTAAGGAGAGTAATAAATTGACTAAGTCATTATCTAAGCCTAAACCACTTCACACGTTTCACTCTCTCACGTCTATCATATTCTCACGTTCAAACTCTTTTGTTTTCTCTCTGCCAAATAACGTTGAAGAATAGAAAATATAACAAAAGTTCTTCACACTTGAAGAACTCATGAAAAAGTCTAAGAAAACAAGCTAATCAAAAACGTTAAGGCAAGAGGAGATTTTTATCGGGTTGGTGGTGAAACTTTCGGTAAGTTGGACGTGGTTTTGGAGAAAGGTTTGGGCAGCAACTTCAACGTTTGAGCATTCAAATAAGGTATGGGTTTCTTCTCTCTTGGTCCCTTTCCCAAGAGACCCCTTAAGGCTCAGTTATTCAGTCCGAAAACTAGGGTTGTTTCCCCGTTGCATGTCCCTGTCACTAGCTCCCAATGATTCGTAGGATGGGTATGTTTGCTGGTAGATTTAGGTATGTGTGATGTTTTTGTGCTGAATGTGAATATGTTTATGTACGTTAAATCATGAAAATAACAATCAATGTGTGTTCGAAATTATGTGCCAGTGTGTGCGAGTATGTGATCATGACAAGGGTCTCGACTTTGATGCTCAAATTTGATAATGTTGTGGTTGTTATTTTTCGTGCATAAATCCATGAAAATTATGATGTTCATTAAAAGAAATGTGGCTGACTGAGTAACAATCTTGTAGCCAATTGAACCTATGAAAGATGCACCTAAAAATGTGTTTAAAAGGTCTATAAACGTACCCTATGAATCAAGCAAAAATGTCAATGAATATGAGCTGAAAAATTGGCTAGAATTTCCAGCATCTTGTAAGTTTAATGTAACGACCTGTATTTTTGTATGTGGTAGTTCTATTCATGTTATACTTGACATAGACTTATAGTGTAGGTGAGGTATCATGTTTCTTATGTGATTAGTGTTGGTTTAAACTAGCTTGGAAGGTGATGTAATGCTTTGCACGTTTTAGCATATGTATTGCAAGTTAACTCCGATGGAAAGTATTTAAGTAATTATAGTAAGATGGTAATTGAGCTAGCAGCTGCATCACCTACTTGATCTATATTATAGTTAAAGGGCCCAAGTTTGATTGACCAGATTTAGGCTTATATTTAGGGGCTCATTTGAAGCCCAAACCTATTAAAGAAAATTGTGAATGAAAGAAGGCGCAGCAGCGAAATCTGCCAATTGGCCCATTATGGATAAAGCCCAAGTGAAACTAGGTAAGTGCATGACCTCCTAAGATTTGTTTTACCATGTTATTGGGCCAAGTGTGTACCACCTACTTGCATTAATCTGTCCCAAGTGGAATAAAAGAACAAAGGGAAAATGGACAGCCAAGGTCCAATAATATTAAGTCCAAAAAGGCCCAAGTTAAAAGGACAAGCAGGTGGGGCACCTACTTGACATTATATGGCCCAAAATTGGTCAAGAGTGTCGGCCATAACACCTCTTTTTTCAAAGGATAAGGATCAAGTCTTATTCTCCATTTTGAACTTGCAAAAGTTTCAGATTTCCTAAGTTCTTTCTTGGTCTCTCTTGGCTTCAATTAGCAGCCCTAAGACACCTTAGAGTTCTTGAGTGCTGTCTAATTTTTCAAGTAAGAGTTTGAAGGAGAGTTTGAATTCTTGAAGTACAAGTGTAGAGGATAAATTTTCAGAATTAAGGTAAGACTTCAACCCATTTGTTTTCCTCTCTTTGATAATGTTTGGAGTGGAGAATTTTGTATATGTTTATCAAGAATTCATGGATTGTGATAAATCTTTGAGTCAATATTCTCCTATTATGCTGAAAGATTTGAGATTGATAGTGGCTGCCTTATGAATATTGTTGTTGAGGGCTGTTTGGGTAGCTTGGGAGATGATGTATGAAGTTGTATTAATGTGTAGAGGAAGGGTGTGGTGGTTCACCATTTATGTAAGGGTTGTTTGGGCCTGATTTCCATCAAATATTTTAGCTACTGTTTTGGAGGACCTTATTGTGATTAGCTGCTGATGTTAGCTTAATCATGACTTATGTTGTAGATTAGCACCCAATAAGGAAGGCTGAATCGTGATAGTGGTATTGGTCAGAAAAATAAGGTATGTAAGGCTATTCGATTCTATATCCTTTTGGCATGAAATCTGGCACCTGCAATTAATATCAATGAAGTGTTTCCCATAAGTTCTATTTCTAGAAAAGGAAGCATAGTGGCAGCGTACTATCTCCAAATAGCTAACAATATTTCTTTCCCCATTCTAAGTGCATAGAACTACTTCATTATATGTTCACTACTCTATACTTGTGTAATTATTCCTCTTGTGCTGTTATAGAAATGGTATTTGCAAAACAAAGTTTGATGAATCCCTCTCCTAAGCCAATTGAAGTCAATTGTGCCATTAAGGTCTTAAAGTAAGGTGTTGATGTTTCATAGCTCCTTATGTCATTGTTACTGCCTCAAAGTATTATTTTCATGTATTCCACTACTGTTCCGTAATTTCATGTCTCCAGATGATTATGACCACCAAATCAACATCTCAAAGTGTTACAATTATCCAAAATAACATCTCAAAAGAGTTATGAACTGATTAACAATAATCTCAAAGATTAAAGAATCTAAGTGAAGAAATCTATTTAATTAAGGGTGGCAGCTCAGGGGCGAAAGCCTAGCATGGGCCGATCCCTATTGGTATAGAAGGGTGGCAGCTCAGGGGCAAAAGCCTAGCATGGGCCGATCCCAAGTTGTGTAATTATGAGGACCGCATCCCAGGGGTTAATACGCCTAGCATGGGTCATCCTCTTCTACCACTGATCAGCTGGTCACTTGTATCACATGCCCAACAAAGATTATAACATACAACAAGGTAAAGAAAAGAATGTAGCTTACTTGATCCCATAAGAGTAAGCAAAGGTGGTCTTCTCTCCTAATCTATGCACCCTTATGTTGCTACTTGATTTCATTTGAGCTTTGTATTACATATACTATTTGCCTTACATATTCAGTGCATTTTTCGTACTGACGTCCTGTATTGGGGATGCTGCATTTCATGCTGCAGGCTCAGGTACTCCAGCTAGTAGACCTCCTCAGTAGGAGCACTCAAAATTCTGCTACTTTTGGTGAGCTCCAAGTTGATTCGGAGCTTTATTAAGTCCTTGTTAAATTCCTTTGGTATTGTATCGTAGTTAAGGGTAAGGCGGGGTCTGTCCCGACCTACTCTAGTCTTCTATCTTTTAGAGGCTTTGTAGACGTATGTACATGGTTCAGTTGTGTCTTAAGGAGTTGGGGTCTCAATGGCCAAGTCTTGTATATAACTTTTGGACCTACTTACGTTGTTTTGTATCGCTGCATCCTAGGTTAACTTGTCACAATTGTAATAGTATATGGACATTAAGAACAGGTTGCAGGTTGGTTTTCTCGGGCCTTTAGGGCATCGGGTGCCTGTCCGTCTTAATAGGTTTTGAGGCGTGACATTTAATTTAGGTAAAATGTTGATGAACTCTGGAAATTTAAGTAAAAGTTTTAGGGATGAGGTCTCTAGGATTCGAACCAGTGACCTCACCCTAGTGGAAATTGTAATTTGCGAAAAAAAGAAAAGAAAAAGGGGCTGGGGGAATCGAAATCGAGTCTACTTGTTGAGGAAGAAGAGAATAAGAATTAAATAAATAAATGGGAGGCGTGGAAATCGAACCCACGACCTCCATGCTGTGAATGAGAGATGAAAAATTAAAGAAAGGAAAAGTTAGGCGTGGGAATCGAACCCACGACCTCAAGGCTGGAAAGGAGAAGGTAAAATAATTAAAGAAAATAAAGTGAGGCTGTGGGGGCTCGATCCCACAACCTCACTGCCAAAACGCCTAGCCTAGTGAATTTTAATTAAAAATAAAATAGGAGGCTGTGGGGGTTCGAACCCACCACCTCACAGCCTCTAGCGAAATTAAAAGTAAAAATAAGGAGGCTGTGGGGGTTCGAACCCACAACCTCCCAATTCCCAGCGAAAATTAAGAATAAACAAAAGAGGCTGTGGGGGGTTGATCCCACAACCTCTTGGTTTAGGCGAAATGGGACAAGAAGACTTTAAGGAAAAATAAAAAGGGGTTGTGGGGGTTCGAACCCACAACCCTTCGGCCAAATTAAGAGGAAACCCAAGGAGATAAATAAAGATAGAATGTTGATGTTGGGATTCGATATAGGGTCCCAATGTCATGAAGACTAAAAATAAAATCAATGAAAAATGTAAACGTTGTCAAAGTGATTCGAACTTAGGTTCCCTTGCCCAAACTTCTGTATTGATACATAAGTCATACGTGAATTAAATGTTCAAGAATAATGTCACCTACTTAGGTCAAAATCAAGATCTTTGAATATATACAAGATACATAAGTCTTGTACTACATAATCTTAGGAATGTATGAATCACTTAACGAACTATGAATGAAGCCTCATGGCTTGTATGTATAGACCCATAAGTCTAACATACGTTTAAAAGTAAGTGAACCTAATATGTATGTAATGAAATGATGAATTGAATAATGAAATGAGGAAATGAACAATGAAATGATGAAACCCTAAAAGGGTTAAGTAAGGGTGTGAAACACACTAAATGGCTAAGTGCATTGGCATATGATGAAATGAACATTCACGTAATAAGGGGTGAGTAATTATGAAGAGCAAATGTGCTAATGATAATGAATGTGGTGACAACATGATATGAGGCTAATGCAAAGGATGAGAGCAATCTCAAATGAGCCTAAGTAAACGTTACGAAAACATACTCACCTATGAGAGTGTAAAATAATGACGAGACCAGTCTCTATGAACACTCTAATGAAAGTATTGAGATTAACACACTTAATACTAATGATGAGATGAGAAATCATCTATTGAGCTATGATGTCCTCATACTAGAAGCGAACTTCCATGACGTATGAGTTGAATGTAATGGAACTTTATACTGAGCACCGATAGACTAGCTATGAGCGGTGATGCCTTCTTTTGGGAAGGGCGGAGGTTCACGTAACTCTCATGAGATGATACTGTCCGGCTTGCCGGGTATGGGTCTCCTTATATCTCCTGGTCTTCAAACCTGTACTGCCAATATAGGGATCTGGCGGGGTTAAAATCCCATGTACGCTAGCATGTTTTGGGTCACTTTGGCCGGTGATTCCACCTCTTTTAGGTATGGGGGAGACACTGGATTTCATGATGCTCACATGATCTATGTCGGTCAAAGTTAAAGTTCCCAGTGAATGAATGAGGCCAGCCTCAAATGAAGTACATAATGAAGTGAACGATACCAAAGGTGTTAGGATAGGATAATCAAGAGGTGAGCTAGACTCACGTAATGACACTAGGTTATTATTGATCATTGCACACCAAACCCGATGAAAGTCTTAAACTACATCCTAGGTATAGCTGGTGTTGACACTGGCCTATGAAAGAAATGAAATGAAGTACGTATGAATGAATGAAGCACACTATGTGTTTGCTAATGAAGACTCCCTAGTTGAGGTCCCATATGTTGAGCCCTCATTTTGGAAAGTCTTAATGTCAAGTCCATGATTCCAAGTTCTCATGGCATATGAATGAATGTTATAAAAGATGTTATGTGTTGTATGCTATATGATATGTGCTATGTGTAAGATGTTATGTGTTGTGTGCAATATGATAAGTATGATGATGCATATTACTCTCATGGCATGACTTTCCTAATCCAAATTTGAAAAGCTCACTAACTTTCCTAATCCAAATTTGGAAAGTTCACTAACTTTTCTAATCCCAATTTGGCAAGTCCACTTACTTGACTTTCCATAATCATGTTGTTAGGAAAGAGCTATCCTTTCTCATGCATGTCCTTGGTGTGTGCTTGCATATACCCATACTTAGTACAAGTGTGTACTAACCCTATACAACTCTACAATTCTAGGTGCAGGCACAGGTGGACGCTAGAGCTACAGGTTGACGCTGAAACTATCCGAACGCCGACATTCATCCGGACATGGTAGGCCCTCATGCTTTCGAGGATGCTGCCATTTATATTCTAGCTTAGTTTTAGAGTTGAGCTAGTGGAGTATGTTCCACTAGCGTTTGTTCTTGTTTTATTCAGACATTGTATTGGTGCCATTTTGGCAAGTACATCTTTATTACTCTATTATATTATTTTTTTCATTTGATGATATTAATATTAGATGGTTGATGGTGAACAATTATGTAATGATGAGAATGTTTAATAAGCATGTTAAGAAACAAAAAGTTTCAAATTTTCCGCTATAATTAACCTAGATGAAGTAACAATGACGTAAGTAGGCTTGTCTGCGACCTCTGAGAGGTCAACAACGCCGGTCTCGTCTGGGGTCTAGATTCCGGTCGTGACAAAGTTGGTATCAAAGCCAGGTTAAGTTTCGAGAATAATGAGTTCACATCAACCACATTGAGTAGTTTCTATGTCATGGTAGTGAAGTGCACCACTATCCTGAATTAGAGACTGCATAATGCGTAGGAAAATTTCCCTTCTTCTGATCTTATCGTGATTTTCCTAATGTATGATTTCTTGGTGTTATGAGCGTGTCTAACATCAATTCTTATTGTTTTCAGAGAATGAATACTAGGAGGAATGTTGGTCAGAGGAGTGGAGGAGCAGCTGCTGGGAATAATCAGGTTCCACCCTAGGCTCCAGCTGAAGGAGTGGATATGCCTGTTAACCTAGCTGGATTGACTGATGCTGAGGTGAGGGCATCTCTGGCCAGATGGCACAGGCCATTACTATGCAGGCCTAGGCTATGACTGCTCAGGTTAACCAGCAAAATGTTTAGAGGGACAACCCACCGGTTCGTAGCATGGCTGACAGACTGAGAGACTTCACGAGGATGAATCCTCCTATTTTCACAGGGTCCAAGACTTCAGAGGATCCCCAGGAGTTTGTGGACGAGGTACATAAGATTCTGGTGGCTATGGGTCCCACAGATACTGAGAAGGCTGAGATGGCTTCCTATCAGCTCAAGGATGTTGCACAGACTTGGTGCAAGCTGTGGCAGGATAGCCGAGCATTGGGTAGAGTTCCAGTCACTTAGGAGTTGTTTAAGACAGCCTTTCTGGAGAGATTCTTTCCCAGAGAGATGAGGGAAGCAAAGGTTGAGGAGTTTATCAACCTTAAGCAGGGATCTATGACAGCCAGGAAGTATTCACTGAAGTTTGTTAAACTTTCCAGGTATGCAACTTTCCTTAGTATCTAAAAGCAAGGATGAGATGAGTACTGAAGTTTGTTAACTTATCCTGGTATGCTACTTCCCTTGTGTCTAACAGCAAGGATGAGATGAGTAGGTTCCTTACAAGAATCAATGGAGATTTGGAGAAGGAGTGTCGGTCTGCGATGCTCCATGATAATATGGACCTCTCCAGGTTGATGGTGCATGTCTAGCAGGTAGAGGACAGTTGCAAAAAGAGGGGTATTCGTGATGCTAGGAGGCCTAAGCCTCAAGATCAGGTAGGTCCCAGCCATGGAGTCCACAGAAATAAATTTTGTGTCCGTGAGCAGCCCAGGTTCAAGAAGGGGCAACAGAGTTCTGGGAACTCTAATTTTTAGAGGAGTACAACACCTAGAGGAGGCAGACCTGAGCCCAAGAAGGGCAATGGAGGTGAGATGCAGCGTCCTAAAAAGAATTGTGCTAAGTGTGGCCGTGCTCACAGTGGAGAGTGCAGACAGGGCAGTAATGCCTGCTTCGGTTGCGGTAAAAGTGGGCACATGGTTAGAGACTGCCCACAAAACAGAGGTCAGGCTGGAGGTAATGCTCAGCCTAGGCCTAATCCACAGGGTGCAGCAGCAGCCGAGCCTCCAAAGAGGAACAGGCTCTATGCCCTGAAGGGCAGGGAGGAGCAGGAGAAGTCCGCTGATGTGGTCACAAGTATGCTGGAAGTATTCTCAACTTTTGTTTATGCTTTACTTGATCCAGGATCTATGCTTTCTTTTATAACTCCTTTGATTGCTCTCACTTTTGAGATATTGCCTGAAGTTCTGCATGATCCTATAGTGGTTAGTACACCTTTAGGAGAAAATGTAAGAACTGATAGAGTATACAAGGATTGCCCAATAGTGTGTGCAGACTTGGTTGAGTTACCCATGCATGATTTTGATGTTATTCTTGGCATGGACTGGCTTCACAGTTGTTACGCTTGTTTGGACTGTCGTAGTAGAGTGGTGAGATTTCGTTTCCCTGATGTAGAGGAGCTATTCTGGGAGGGGTACAACTCGAGTCGTCCTAAGCTCTTAATTTCTAACCTTAAGGCCAATAAAATGGTGTCCAAGGGGTTATTGTGTCATCTTGTGAGTGTTAACGATTTAGATCATGACATTCCTTCCATAGACTCAGTGCCGTAGTGAATGAGTTCCTAGATGTATTTCCTAATGATTTGCCTGGAGTCCCTCCCCCTCGAGAGATTGATTTTGGTATCGACTTAGAACCCGATACAAAACCAATTTCAATTCCTCTTTACATAATGGCTCCAGCTGAACTCAAAGAGTTGAAGCTGTAGTTAAAAGATCTCACTGATAAGGGTTTCATTCAGCCGAGCATATCCCCTTGGGGCGCTACATTATTTTTTGTGAAAAAGAAAGATGGAACCCTTAGGATGTGTATCGATTGTCGTCAGCTCAACAAAGTCACTATAAAGAATAAGTATCCATTTCCTAGAATAGATGATTTGTTCGATCAACTTCAAGGGTCTAGTTTCTTCTCTAAGATTGATCTTCGTTCAGTGTATCATCAGCTTAGGGTTAGGGATGGAGATATCCCAAAGACAGACTTTCGTACCCGTTATGGTCACTATAAGTTCTTAGTCATGTCATTTGTTCTTACGAATGCACCTGCTACATTTATGGACCTCATGAACCGAGTCTTCCGTGAATACCTTGACTTTTTCATCATAGTATTCATTGATGACATTCTCATCTACTCTAGGACCATGGAAGAGCATGAACAGCATTTTAGACTAACCTTGCAGGTACTTAGACAACATCAGTTGTATGCCAAGTTCAGCAAGTGTGAATTTTGGCTTAGATCATTGACCTTCCTGGGTCATGTTGTGTCCGATCAGGGCGTGGAGGTGGATCCCAGGAAGACTAAGGTTGTGAAGAACTGGCCAAAGCCTCTTACTCTCATTGACATCCGTAGCTTTTTGGGATTGGCTAGTTACTACCGCAGGTTCGTGGAAGGCTTTTCTTCTATTGCTTCCTCATTGACAGCTTTGACTAAGAAGAAAGCCAAGTTTGAATGGACGGAGACTTGTGAGAGGAGTTTCCAGGAGCTCAAGGACAGACTCACTTCAGCCCCGGTGCTTACTTTGCCTATGTGTGGTGAGAATTACACTGTTTATTGTGATGCATCCAGGGTTGGTTTGGGTTGTGTTCTTATGCAGGTTGGTAAGGTGATAGCCTATGCATCCAGACAGCTCAAGGTTCATGAGAAGAATTATCCCACTCAAGACTTGGAGTTGGCAGTTGTGGTGTTTGCACTGAAGCTGTGGAGGCACTACTTGTATGGAGTGCATATGGATGTATTCACAGACCACAAGAGTCTCCAGTACGTGTTCACACAAAGAGAGTTGAATCTACGTCAGTGGTGATGGTTGGAGCTGTTGAAGGATTATGACATGAATGTTCACTACCATCCAGGTAAGGCTAATGTTGTAGCTGATGCTTTGAGCAGGATGAGCATGGGAAGTACAACCCACGTTGAGGATGAGAATAAGGAGTTGGTGAAAGATGTACACAGACTGGCCAAACTGGGTGTGCGATTGGTTGACTCTACTAGTGGGGATGTTTTAGTTCATCCTAGTTGTGAATC
Organism: Solanum sitiens; assembly: GCA_016801875.1. Taxonomy (NCBI): domain Eukaryota; kingdom Viridiplantae; phylum Streptophyta; class Magnoliopsida; order Solanales; family Solanaceae; genus Solanum; species Solanum sitiens. Next base: position 6,646,673 of record JABWTJ010000006.1, read on the forward strand.
ATCCTTGGTAGTTGAAGTCAAGCAGGGTCAGCATGTAGATCCTGTGTTGATGGAGCTGAAGGACTCAGTGTTAATAAAGATGAATGAGTCTTTTGCTATGGGAGGTGATGGCATACTCAAGTATCAGGACAGGCTATGTGTACTAGATGTGGATGATTTGCAGACCAGGATTGTTGCAGAGGCTCATGGTTCCAGATATTCCATACATCCAGGTTCCACCAAGATGTATCATGATCTTAAGCAGATTTATTGGTGGGATGGCATGAAGAAGGACATTGCAGAATATGTGGCCAAGTGTCCTAATTGTCAGCAGGTTAAGGCAGAGCATCTTAAGCCTGGCGGTCTGACTCAGATTATTGAGGTTCCCGACTTGGAAGTGGGAGGCCATTAATATGGACTTCGTGGTTGGTCTTCCGAGGACTAGGATGCAGCATGACTCCATATGGGTTATTGTGGACAGATTGACTAAATCTGCCCACTTTATTCTTGTGAAGTCTACTTACAGAGCCGAGGATTATGCGAGACTCTATATTGATGAGATTGTGAGATGGCATGGGATTTCTTTGTCTATCATTAAAGATAGAGGAGCTTAGTTTACTTCACATTTCTGGAGATCTTTCCAGAAGAGCTTGGGCATGCAGGTAAATCTTAGTACTGCCTTTTATCCTCAGACTGATGGGCAGGCAGAGCGCACCATTCAGATATTGGAGGACATATTGAGAGCGTGTGTGATTGACTTCAGAGGTAGCTGGGATGATCATGTGCCATTGATAGAGTTCTCGTATAATAATAGCTATCGCTCCAGCATTGGGATGGAACCATTTGAGGCATTATATGATAGGAGGTGTAGATCTCTAGTTGGGTGGTTCGGGGTTGGAGAGTCATCCATTTTGGGTCTAGAGATCATTCATGAGGCCTTAGAGAAGGACAGAGTGATTAGGGATAGGTTGGCTACTGCTTACAGTCGGCAGAATTCATATGCAGATAACAGAAAACGGCCCTTAGAGTTTGATGTTGGTGACCAGGTCTATCTGAATATATCACCTATGAAGGGGGTGATGAGGTTTGGCAGGAAGGGGAAGTTGAGTCCGAGGTATGTTGGGCCATACGAGATCCTACAGCGTGTGGGTAAGGTGGCCTATTATTTGGCAATGCCTGCGGAGCTAGCTTCTGTTCATCCATTCTTTCATGTATCCATGCTAAAAAGTGACTAGGTGATCCAGCATCGATTCTACCTGTAGAAGGTTTGGGGGTCGAGGAAGACTTGTCCTAAGAGGAGGTACCTGTTGAGATCTTAGATAGACAGATCAAGCGGCTGAGGAACAAGGAGATTTCCACAGTGAAGGTATTGTGGAGAAATCATCTCGTTGAGGGTGCTACATGGGATGCTGAGGCCGACATGAGATCCCTCTACCCTCATCTTTTCAGCTCTTGAGGTTAGACTTCCTACTCTTAAGTCTATGTTTCCTTATCTCTCCATATTTTGTTGCTATTGCTAGACTGTGCATAGTGATTATGTTATGATCTGAATGGCATTACGATATATAGTGGTAGTGTCATTCGGGGACGAATGTTCCTAAGGGGGGGATAATGTAACAACCCTAAAAATGAATAAGATAAAAAATGCTTAAGGTGTCAAGAATGCTTGCGATTAGATCAAGGTTCACACGGATTGATGCAATTAGAACCAGACCTCAGAACCCTTACTACGGCCAAGCGAACTAACTTGGGGAGTTATTTGAGCTTGGAAAGGTTGGAACCAACCATGTAGGGCTCTCGAAAACAAAGATTTAATCGAAGGAGTTTTACCGGACTTAAAAAGAGGAAATCTTAAGTTTTGAGGTTCCAAGGGTAAAATGGTCTTTCCAGGCCAAGGGTAATATCGTAATTACCCTAAGGAATTTATTAATTTATTATTTAATTTAATTAAAGAACCGTTTCGAGTTGGGTCAACCCGAAATGACCAGTTTTCGCAAAATGGTGTCGCCCGAGTTCGAGCCCCAATGGAAGCAACAAATTGGTGATTTAATTATTGTTTAAAATCAGATTTTTGTAAGGGCAAAATGGTCCTTTCACGTATAATTAATTAAATCAGATTTTAAGTATTAAGGAGAGTCCTAAATTGACTAAGTCATTATCTAAGCCTAAACCACTTCACACATTTCACTCTCTCACGTCTATCACATTCTCACGTTCAAACTCTCTTGTTTTCTCTCTGCCAAATAACGTTGAAGAACAGAAAATATAACAAAAGTTTTTCACACTTGAAGAACTCATGAAAAAGTCTAAGAAAACAAGCTAATCAAAAACATTAAGGCAAGGAGAGATTTTTGTCGGGGTGGTGGTGAAACTTTCGGTGAGTTGGACGTGGTTTTGGAGAAAGGTTTGGGCAGCAACTTCAACGTTGGAGCAATCAAATAAGGTATGGGTTTCTTCTCTCTTGGTCCCTTTCAAAATAGACCCCTTAAGGCTCAGTTATTCAGTCCGAAAACTAGGGTTGTTTCCCCGTTGATGTCCCTATCACTAGCTCCCAATGATTCGTAGGTTGGGTATGTTTGCTGGTAGATTTAGGTATGTGAGATGTTTTTGTACTGAATGTGAATATGTTTATGTACGTTAAATCATGAAAATAACAATCAATGTGTGTTCGAAATTATGTGCCAGGGTGTGCGAGTATGTGATCGTGACAAGGGTCTCGGCTTTGATGCTCAAATTTGATAATGTTGTGGTTGTTATTTTTCGTGCATAAATCCATAAAAATCGTGATGTTCATTAAAGGAAATGTGGCTGATTGAGTAACAATCTTGTAGCCAATTGAACCTATGAAAGATGCACCTAAAAATGTGTTTAAAGGGTCTATAAACGTACCCTATGAATTAAGCAAAAATGTCAATGAATATGAGCTGAAAAATGGCTAGAATTTCCAGCATCTTGTAAGTTTAATTTAGGTAAAATGTTGATGAACAAAATCTGGAAATTTAAGTAAAAGTTATAGGGATGAGGTCACTAGGATTCGAACCAGTGACCTTACCCTAGTGGAAATTGTAATTCGCAAGAAAAAGAAAAGAAAAAGGGGGCTGGGGGAATTGAAATCGGGCCTACTGGTCGAGGAAGAAGATAATAAGAATTAAATAAATAAATGGGAGGCGTGGTAATCGAACCCACGACCTCCATGCTGCGAATGAGAGAAGAAAAATTAAAGAAAGGAAAATGTTAGGCGTGGGAATCGAACCCACCACCTCAAGGCTGGAAAGGAGGAGGCAAAATAATTAAGAAAAATAAAGTGAGGCTGTGGGGGCTCGATCCCACAACCTCACTGCCAAAACGCCTAGCCTAGTGCATTTTAGTTAAAAATAAAATAGGAGGCTGTGGGGGTTCGAACCCACCACCTCACAGCCTCTAGCAAAATTAAAAATAAAAATAAGGAGGCTGTGGGGGTTCGAACCCACAACCTCCCAATTCCCAGCGAAAATTAAGAATAAATAAAAGAGGTTGTGGGGGTTTGATCCCACAACCTCTTGGTTTAGGCGAAATGGGACAAGAAGACTTTAAGGAAAAATTGAAAGGGGTTGTGGGGGTTCGAACCCACAACCCTTTGGCTAAATTAAGAAGAAACCCAAGGAGATAAATAAAGATAGAATGTTGATGTTGGGATTCGATATAGGGACCCAATGTTATGAAGACTAAAAATAAAATCAATGAAAAATGTAAACGTTGTCCAAGTGATTCGAACTTGGGTTCCCTTGCCCTAACTTCCGTATTGATACATAAGTCATACGTGAATTAAATGTTCAAGAATAATGTCACCTACTTAGGTCGAATTCAAGATCTTGGCATATATACAAGATACATAAGTTTTGTACTACATAATCTTAGCAATGTATGAATCAATTAACGAACTATGAATGAAGCCTCATGGATTGTATGTATAGACCCATAAGTCTAACATACGTTTAAAAGTAAGTCAACCTAAGATGTATGTAATGAAATGATGAAATGAATAATGAAATGAGTAAATGAACAATGAAATGATGAAACCCTAGAAGGGTTAAGTAAGGGTGTGAAACACACTAAATGGCCAAGTGCATTGGCATATGATGAAATGAACATTCACTTAATAAGGGGTGAGTAATTATGAAGAGCAAATGTGCTAATGATAATAAATGTGGTGACAACATGATATGAGGCTAATGCAAAGGATGAGAGCAATCTTAAATGACCCTAAGTAAACGTTACCAAAACGTACTCACCTATGAGAGTGTAAGATAATGAAGAGACCAGTCTCTATGAACACTCTAATGAAAGTATTGAGATTAACACACTTAATACTAATGATGAGATGAGAAATCATCTAACGAGATATGATGTCCTCATACTAGAAGCCAGCTTCCATGACGTATGAGTTGAATGTAATGGAACTTTATACTGAGCACCGATAGACTAGCTATGAGCGGTGATGCCTTCTTTCGGGAAGGGCGGAGGTTCACGTAACTATCATGAGATGAGACTGTTCGGCTTGCCGAGTATGGGTCTCCTTATATATCCTGGTCTTCGAACCTGTACTGCCAATATAGGGATCTGGCGGGGTTAAATTCCCATGTACGGTATCATGTTTTGGGTCACATTAGCCGGTGATTCCACTTCTTTTCGGTGTGGGGGAGACACTGGATTTCATGATGCTCACATGATCTATGTCGGTCAAAGTTAAAGTTCCCAATGAATGAATGAGGCCAGCCTCAAATGAAGTACATAATGAAATGAACGATACCAAAGGTGTTAGGATAGGATAATCAAGAGGTGAGCTAGACTCAGGTAATGACACTAGGTTATTCTTGATCATTGCATAGCAAACCTGATGAAAGTCTTAAACTACATCCTAGGTATAGCTGGTGTTCACACTGGCCTATGAAAGAAATGAAATGAAGTACGTATAAATGAATGAAGCAGACTATGTATTTGCTAATGAAGACTCCCTAGTTGAGGTCCCATATGTTGAGCCCTCATTTTGGAAAGTCTTAATGTCAAGTCCATGATTCCAAGGTCTCATGGCATTTGAATGAATGTTATAAAAGATGTTATGTGTTGTATGCTATATGATATGTACTATGTGTAAGATGTTATGTTCTGTGTGCAATATGATAAGTATTATGATGCATATTACTCTCATGGCATGACTTTCCTAATCCAAATTTGGAAAGCTCACTAACTTTCCTAATCAAAATTTGGAAAGTTCACTAACTTTTCTAATCCCATTTTGGCAAGTCCACTTACTTGACTTTCCATAATCATGTTGTTAGGAAAGATCTATCCTTTCTCATGCATGTCCTCGGTGTGTGCTTGCATATACCCATACTTAGTACAAGTGTGTACTAATCCTATACAACTCTACAATTTTAGGTGCAGGCATAGGTGGACGCTAGAGCTACAGGTTGACGCTGAAGCTATCCGAACGCCGAGCATTCATCTGGACTTGGTAGGCCCTCATGCTTTCGAGGATGCTGCCATTTATATTCTAGCTTAGTTTTAGAGTTGAGCTAGTGGAGTATGTTCCACTAGCGTTTCTTTCCTATTTTATTCAGATATTGTATTGGTGCCATTTTGGCAAGTATATCTTTATTACTATATTATACTATTTCTTTCATTTTATGATCTTAATATTAGATGGTTGATGGTGAACAATTATGTAATAATGAGAATGTTTAATAAGGATGTTAAGAAACAAAAAGTTTCAAATTTTCCGCTAAAATTAACCTAGATCAAGTAAGAATGACGTAAGTAGGCTTGTCTGCGACCTTTGAGAGGTCAACGACGCCGGTCTAGTCTAGAGTCTAGATTCCGGTCGTGAAAAAGTTGGTATCAGAGACCTAGGTTAAGTTCCGAGAATAGTGAGTTCACATCAACCACATTGAGTAGTTTCTAAGTCATGGTAGTAAAGTGCACCACTATCCTGAATTAGAGACTGCATAATGCGTAGGAAAATTTCCCTTCTTCTGATCTTATCGTGCTTTTCCTAATGTCTGATTTCTTGGTTTTATGAGCATGTCTAACATCAATTCTTATTGTTTTTAGAGAATGAATACTAGGAGGAACGTTGGTCAGAGGAGAAGAGGAGCAGCTGCTGGGAACAATCAGGTTCCATCCCAGGCTCCAGCTGAAAGAGTGGATATGCCAGTTAACCCAGCTGGGTTGACTGATGCTGAGGTGAGGGCATCTCTGGCCCAGATGGCAAAGGCCATTACTATGCAGGCCCAAGCTATGACTGCTCAGGTTAACCGGCAGGATGTTCAGAGGGAGAACCCACTGGTTCGTAGCATGGCTGAGAGACTTCACGAGGATGAATCCTCCTATTTTCATAGGGTCCAAGACTTCAGAGAATCCCCAGGAGTTTTTGGACGAGGTACATAAGATTCTGGTGGCTATGGGGGCCACTGATACTGAGAAGTCTGAGCTGGCTTCCTATCAGCTCAAGGATGTTGCACAGACTTGGTGCAAGATGTGGCAGGATAGCCGAGCGTTGGGAGGAGTTCTAGTCACTTGGGAGTTGTTTAAGACACCCTTTCTGGAGATATTCTTTCCTAGAGAGATGAGGGAAATGTAAGACGTCAAAAATGAGATAAGGTGTCTAGAGCCTAACATGTTCGTCTTAATGTTATAAGGTCCTAAAATGCCTTATTATGTCACATAGAGTCAGTGTGCAAAGTTTGAAGTGATTTGGAAGTCGAACGTCAAGGGACGTCCAAGACGTTCGACGAATAGTCGCTTATGTGCCTCATGTGTGTATGCATGCCTAAATTGTGTGAAATGAGTCAAATAAGTCTTGAAATGGTATTAAATGATGTTTAATGTTATTGTATGAAGTTTCGTGAAGTTTGGAGGTCAAACGCCCAAGAACGTCCAAGGCGTTCGAAAGATAGCCCCTAAGACGTTCATCGTATGTCATGTTGGGGTCAAGGTTGTTTGGACGTCTTGTAGGTGTTTTTTTTTGGATGAAACTTATGTGGTAGGTCTATAACATGTTAAGGTTTGTAATCGCGTTGGAAACGTATGGGTACAACTTCTAAAGGGCCCCACAAGAGGCCCCAAAAGAAGGACCCCGAGGCTGCCTATACACTGCCTGGGCAGTGTCCCTTTGATGGACCCAATGACGGACCGTTGGGCCACCAACGGACCATCAAGCAGGTCTCGTCGAAGGAGATTTGCCTTGGGCAGGTATTGAGCCAAGATTTTGGCCAAGTCTCCTGTGATGGAAGGCTGCCACGGCCTGTCATGGCCATGATGCCCCGTCATGGTCCTCGTCGCGGGTGCCTGTGAGTTGGCTGCCTGCGTGCTGGCACTTAAAGGGGTGAATGGTAAATACACCCCACGTCATAACCTGACTATAATAGGTTTAATTAAGTAATTTTAGGTGTATATAAGCCATCCAAAACGTGATTTACCCATTCTCAAATCCCCTCACTCAAATTGAACCCTTCCCTTCCCAAAATATTCTCTCTAGAACCCCCCATGGTTTTTGAAGCTCAAGAAGAGCTTGTAGATGGGATTCTCATGGGTTCTTCATCAAGTTTTATGGGTCTTCATGAAGATTAAGGTATGGTGATCCTTCATATCTAAGTAACCTTTCACTTGGAGAGTTCTTCTTAATGTTTTTCAAAGAAATCTTATGAACAAGTTTCCAATCTTCCAATCTAGCCATGGGTTCTTTCTCAAAACGTTTCTAAAGATTAAATCATGATGAATTAGTATTAATTTGATGAGTTGAATGTGATTTAACTTCAATTGCATGATGAACCCATGTTCCTTCCAAAAATGGTTTAGCTCTTGAAAGGGTTTTGTGATTATGGCTGGTTCTTGATGAATTGGTGATTCTCTTATGTTGAATTGCTTGTGGTTATTATTATTGACACTAAATGATGTTGAATTGATGATGATAAGTCCATGATGATAAATATATGAAGTTTTGAGCATGAATAACCTATGTTTCTATATGTTGTCTTGAAGACGATTGTGAGATCGGTTGTGTAGGCTCTTGATTTCGTATGAACTGCTGTAGCTACTCTTTTAGGGTGATGTAATGGATGAATTTTGTAAGTATAAATCCTTAATGTTCAAATTAAGAAGGGCTTGCATGAATTGGTATAGATTCTTTTAGGTTATGAAGTCAAGAGGCTAAGTATGTGATGGATCTTGAATTGTGATTAGATGATGCATGACTTAGGCTTGATTTCTTACCTAATTAGCTACTGCCTTAGACTTGTATATGTATTAACTATGGTCTAAAATCAATGTTAGGGAAGATAGCTAATGATCTATGTTATTCTACTTTCCTAGTATGTTGATATGTTGTATTACGTTATGGTATAATCTTGTAGTGACTTGTACATGGTTTCTTATATGTTTAAAGTACATTTAGCTACTGCCATATATGTGTTTTATTGATGAATAAGGTGTATTGATCAATGATGATCAAAGGATGAGAATTTGGTAAGAATGCTTATTCTCTTTACTCCTTCTACTTCTCTATTCTTTATAGTAATGTTGAAGAAGCCTTGTATGGCATTGTGTGGTATGGTCAACTTATGGTGGCGGTGTTTACTTTATTGTTATTATATATGTGTTGACCATGGCCATGAAGACAAATTGATGAACTTATGAACATGTGCTTAAAATGATACTATGAGAAGCTTATGCCTACTTTCCTATTCTAGTTGTGAATTAGGTTGTGTGGCTATTGTTTAGGCATGTGTATAATCATGTTAGGGTATTGTGTAGGTGCTGCCATTGATGTGTTAAAGTGGTTAATAACCTTTACCCATGTATCCCTTATATGAAAGTGTAAATAGCTAAAGTTAGGAGTCTTGATTACATGCTATATATTGTCATGTCTCCTATGCTATTATGTGTTGTGTGCTATGTGATTGAAGTATAATGTGGTCTAATAAGTGTGGCGGACTTAAGATGTTATTGATAGCCATTATGTGATCATGTTGGTCAATGTACACACACTCTCACTTACATGCATATTATAAGTAGTATAACTCATGGTGTCTAAATGAAAGGTAGTTTTCATATTCGCTAGTGTCTACTACTATGTATGTTAAGGTGATGTTCATGAATATATGATTTGTATTCCCTTACTAGGATGACTTGATAGGTGTACTAGTATGGACAAGGGTATGGGACCTTGTCTATGCATTGCACATGTGTATCTTGATAGGATAGTTCCTAGGTTTGGTTCTTATGCATATGAAGGATGATTATATGAATATGTTATGAATATGATGTATATGATATGATGAGGTATGAATGTGTATAATGTCTTAGTAGGTTTATATGAAAGTATTACTCATATAGTTATGCCTATAGACTTATGCATTGATATATGAACGTGTGTGACTTGATGTGTTATGTGAAAGGTTTGCTCACATATATATATATACACTCGCACATGGATGATCTAGTAATTTAGAAGGGGCCTTGATAAGGGTGCCCAAGAATGTTATAAATTCTAGATAGGTGCTTGAATATGCTATAAGCATATGAATGATGGATATTCTAAAGCTTATGTTTTATAAATAAACGTAATAAAGGCTTTTCAATAAAGGGAACCTAACTTAGCACCGAGCGAACTTGACAATGGGAGGTGATGACTTGTCCATAAAAAGGAAAGATTCATCCTAGAAGGTGCCCATGTGATGATAATTCCCATGTTTGAGGGATGTGTCACTTTAAGGGATTCCCATGAGGAGCGGCCCACTTTACCATATGGTATGAATAGGGATATCTACCTCTTAGTTCTTGAACTATGTTGCCACCATAGGATACTAGCTAGAGGAGTCTACCTCGATAGCTATGTTTATGATGGTTCTACTTTGGCCGGTAGAACACCTTCCATCGGTGTAAGGATTTGATGACACCGGATTCCATGATTAGCACCCATGGTCTATGTCGGTTAAGGTTATGGTTTCCCTAAAGGTAAAATGGAAAATTTAAGTAATTGAATAGGATCCTAACTAGGAGGACTTAAGGTAAGTTACTTAGGATAGATGGAAGTAATGAACCCATCTAGACATTGCACAAGTGACTCCTTAGGAAGTCTTAGGAAGGTTCTCTAATGCATATGATTATGTATGTGTCCTTTATGTATGATATTGTAGTCTTGGTTTGACTATGTTTATGTTGTACTATACTTCTATGATGGCATGTGTTGTCTTGTGTAGATACTATATATGGTATTCTCTTATGTTCCTAAGGTGATGCATTGCACCAAGTATCTCTAAAGGATTTGTTAGTAAGCAAATTAATTTAAAGAAAGAGTTAATGTCAAGGAGAGTGAGTTCACTGTAAAGTGACCTCTCTTTGTACTTAAATTCTATATGTGCTTTTCTATGATGTTTGGCCTTTGATTGTGTTTCTATGACGTATGTGGATGATATAAATGCTATTGAAAAAGGTTTTATGATGATTTACTCAAAATGGCATGAAGTATGATTTCAAAGGAAATGTCCCTTTAAATGCATGATTTTGCATGGTTGCCATACTTAGTACATTCTTGTGCTAATCCCATTCTTCTTTACTTTTTACATAAAGTGTAGGTTATGGAATGCTTAAAGGAGATCTATGATCGAGAAGCTTGATAGGTGTTTTCTCAAGCTCAAGGAAAGGAATCCTTAAGTTCAAGGATGTCCTACTTATGTCTTTAATATGAAGTCTTTAAATATTGTATACTTATGTAAGGTGTTGTATGGGTCGTGTCCCTAATGTATTCTAAAGTTATTGAGTCTAAGATGGCAAAGAGACTTAGAGTCTAAATATGTATTACGACTTATGTTTTATATATATACGATGTGATGTTTCTAGCATATGATGTGCTATGAAAAGTTTTAAATTTTCCGCTAAATTTACTATGTCAATGCAATGAATGATATGAGAGGCTTGTATTAGACCTCCGAGAGGTCGACGATGCCGGTTACAATCCAAGATTGTACCCTATCTTCTAGGGTATGCTTTTGGGTTGTGACAAACTTGGTATCAGAGCATGAGGTTTATATAGCGGTTTTAGGTTCTAAGAAGTCTCATATTGCCACGTCTAGTAAATTCTTGTATCATTGGTGGTGAGTCGCGACACATCAAATGGTACGAGAGGCTATAGGACGATAGAGTTTCCCTTCTTCATTATTCTCATATCGTGCCATAGAACTTAATTCTATAAGATATCTCTCTTATGTTTTCTTGTCCGGTGGTCTTTTAGATGTGATTGCTTGGATGAGATTGCTCTATGCTTGAGGGAGAAAAAGTGAGTTTAAAATGCTTATCTTTGTTTTATGGTTTGAATGAGTATGTGTGAAGGTGACACTTGTCCTTATTTGATGATGTATATACTAACTAGGGCGACTTGAAGGGTTAACTAGACTTAGGTAGGGGTATGGGACTCTACCTATGTCTTGCACTAGTTTGCCTTGATGGAGACCTTAGGAGGTTAATACTATGTATGTGTATGATTATAAATGTGAATGTCCTTATGTAATGATCTCTATGCTTATAATCATGTAAATAGCCTAGTGTGCTAAAGATATGGAGTTATCCATGCATGAATGTTATGGATGAGTGGAGTATGGTGCTAATTGTAGTTCTTGTTGGGTTACTTGATTTAGTGAAGTTATGGAGCTTTACTTGATCATTGCACATGTTAACTCTATGGGGATTATGATTGGTTATCTTACCTTGCTTTATATGAAATATCTCTTATATTAATGATGTGATGCCAATTATGGCAATATATGAAATCTATGTGAAATATCATGTTATGTCGGATGATGTAAGTCATGATATAGTTGAAGCATGCTAGAAGTTATAGTGGTTAAAGTGATTTCTCTTAAATTGTGTATTCCTATATGATTTTGTATGGTAGTAGCCAAGTATTAGGATTTGAACTTGGAATGTTTTAATAACTACCTATGGAAGTATGCTATCCTATGAGTATATGTGATTGACAGTGTGCATTGTTTTCCTTTGTATATAAGTGGTACTTCATGAGTTGCTAGTGTAAAAATTGGAGTCTTTTATAGAGACTTGACTTGTAAATATAGTATGCATGCTTATGAAGAATGAGTTAGTAGAGCTTTGTATCTTATAATTCCATGCTTGTTCCATTAGATGTCTAAATGTTGCATTTTTGGATATTTGGAAGCATGCTCACTGTAAAGACTAGGCAACTTATTGTAATATATTTGGAGAACCTACTAAATTGTCATTTGATTGGATGTTATTGAAATATGTGTAGAATTTATGAATATGAACATGATAAGGGATGTGGAAAAGAATCTTTGCATTTAGATCGAAGGATGAGAATCTTATGACATGATGAGTTGTAGAGTTATTTCTAAACTTCTTGTTGTGTTATGAACTTCCTTGTTGTTTTCCACTAATGATGTATGACCTTAGTGTCTATTGCATTGTAGGAAGATCTTATGTGAATCGAATAGTATGATCAAAGTTGATGGTTGAGGATGATTTGCCTAAAATGATAAGGTTTAGAATGCCTTAGTGTTGTTAAATTGAATTAATAAAAATTCTCTCTAAAGTAGTAATCACTTTAAGTGATGAATGTTAAGGTTTTGTATTTGAAATCCTCTATATGTTGGGTTAAGTTGCTCTTAATTTGGTTTACCCTAAGTGGGGGATGGTGTTTGAGTAGTGAAATTGTAGAAATTGTCTACATTGTTCTTCTATTCTTACATGAATTTGAAAATATGAATTCTTAGTATGCTTGTTCATGAAAATAGTCTTGCATAAAGTGTGAATTGCATGATCTTTATATGATTGGTATGAATTAATTGACATCATCTTAGAGACATGGTGAATTTTCCAAAGGCCATGAAAAGAAATTTTTGATAAAATCCATGTTTTCTCTTGTTGACTTGCATTTTAATGTGCTAATTGTGAAGTTGACTTCATGAGGTAAGTCAAGGAACTTGGTAATAGTCACTTGTAGGGTAAATTGTTTAGCCTTGCAATAGAAGTTGAGTCTCTTTTACCATGAAATATGTTGACTCTCTTGAAAATTTAGTGACTTGATGATTTGTAATATAAAATTGTAGGCTCATTCTTGGAAGGTGAAAGCATATTTTGCTAAGTGTATATGTGTGTGCCTATAATTTGTGTTATTTTTCCAAGATGAGGCTTACTATAAGGGTGAGTATTATTTTAAGGAAAGAACTTGTGGAATGACTTCCTACTTTGTTGCGATGTATTTGGTGTGACTTGCCATTTAGATTTCACTAAGAAGGAAAATGTATACATGTCTTTGCTTGAAAGTTGAAATTTCTCATTTTTAAGGAAATTGATCTTGTACTTTGTTAAGGTGTGAACTTTTGATGCATGTAAATGTGTTGAGGAGGAAGATATTCCTCCATGTACCCCATTGAGTATGGTAAGGTTGAGTATGGCCATTATAGTACTAGGTCTAAATAATGAAGATCTTTTATAATTTAACTAACTCATGTTTTTGTGCATTGAAGTATGTGTTCTTAATTAACTTTGAGTATGAGTTATGATCTGCTTTTGAGTAGTGTTTCAAGATTTTATTGTATTGAAGTAAGCTGAAACGATCATGTTATGATTAGGAGAAAGATGTTCCCCTATGAACATAAAAAGGGACTTTTGTGTTTGATGCATTAGAGAATGAGTGAGTAAGAGTTTTTGCTTGCTCATGTGCATTAAGTGCTAAAATGATTTGATGATATTTTAAATGTGATGAACTGCTCTTATGTGTATTGAAGTCTTTCATGTGATTAACGAGTCCTAAGTGTCATTCGAGGACGAATGTTCCCAAGTGGGGGATATTGTAAGACCTCGAAAATGAGATAAGGTGTCTAGAGGCTAACATGTTCGTCTTAATGTTATAAGGTCCTAAAATGCCTTATTATGTCACATAGAGTCAGTGTGCAAAGTTTGAAGTGATTTGGAAGTCGAACGTCAAGGGACGTCCAAGACGTTCGACGAATAGTCGCTTATGTGCCTCATGTGTGTATGCATGCCTAAGTTGTGTGAACTGAGTCAAATAAGTCTTTAAATGGTGTTAAATGATGTTTAATGTTATTGTATGAAGTTTCGTGAAGTTTGGAGGTCAAACGCCCAAAAACGTCCAAGGCATTCGAAAGATAGCCCCTAAGACGTTCATCGTATGTCATGTTGGGGTCAAGGCTGTTTGGACGTCTTGTAGGTGTTTGTTTTGGATGAAAATTATGTGGTAGGTCTATAACATGTTAAGGTTTGTAATCACGTTGGAAACGTCCGGGTACGACTTCTAAAGGGCCCCACAAGAGGCCCCAAAAGAAGGACCCCAAGAATGCCTATACACTGCTTGGGCAGTGTCCCTTTGACGGACCCAATGACGGACCGTTGGGCCACCAACGGACCATCAAGCAGGTCTCATCGAAGTAGACTTGCCTTGGGAAGGTTTTGAGCCAAGATTTTGGCTAAGTCTCCTATGACGGAAGGCTGCCACGGCCCGTCAAGCCCATGACGCCCCGTCAAGGCATGCGTCGCGGGTGCCTGCATGTGGACTGCCTGCGTGCTGCCACTTAAAGGGGTGAATGGTAAATTCACCCCACGTCCTAACCTGACTATAATAGGTTTAATTAAGTAATTTTAGGTGTATATAAGTCTTTAAAAACGTGATCAACCCATTCCTAAACCCTCTCACATATTTTAAGCATTTTTCTCCAAAAATGTTCTCTCTAAAACCACCATTGTTGGGGAAGCTCAAGAACAGATTCAAGCTGGGTTTTTCATGGATGAATCATTAAGTTTTAGAGTTTTTCATGTAGATAAAGGTATGGTGATCCTTCATCTCTAAGTAACCTTTCACTTGGAGAGTTCTTCTCAATGTTTTCAAAGAAAGTTTATGATCAAAGTTCTTCTTCTCCAATCTAACCATGGGTTCTTTCTCAGAACGTTTTTAATGATTAAATCATGATGAATTGAAGTTAATACAGTTATTTGAATGTGATGTCACTCCAATTGCATGATGAACCCATGTTCCTTCCAAAATTGGTTTAGCTCTTGCATGGGCTTTGTGATCTTGACTTGTTATCGATTGAATTATGATTCCCTTACGTTGAATTGATTGTATATACTGTTATTTACATGAATTTATGTTGAATTGATGCTGAATGATCCATGAGGATCAATGTATGAAGATTTGAGCATGTTTAGCCTAGTTTTCTATAGTTCACTGTAACATTGGTTTTCTTGTGATCTAAAGTGAATTTTGATTAAGTTGTGGTTCTTGTAGCTACTGTTTTAGGTTAATACCATGGTTGAATTGTGGATATAAATCGTGTATGACCAAAGTAGAGAAGGCTTGGTTTGAATTAATCTAGGTTCTTCTTGTATATGAAGTTGTAACTTGTGATCTTGACGTTAGGTTAGTCGCTATAAGAATTGGTTATGGTTAATGTCTATAGCTGCTGCCTATAATGAAATATGAGGATGAATTATATGTAATTAATACAATATGTGTCAATTCATGATAGGTTGAATATGATTAACCTATGTAAACTTACTTTCCATGAAATCCCTATATGAAGCATGCTTGTATCGACCTTAATGGAAAATTGTAGTAGTGTCTCATAAAGATTCTGATTTCATTAGCTACTGTCTTAGGGTGATATGATTCATGAAATATGACCTATAATCCATATGAATGAAATTGATTAACGATCTATGTTCTTTTACTTTCCTAGTATGTGATGTATATGTTATGGTATAATCATGTAGTGACTTGTACATGGTTTCTTATATGTTTAAAGTACATTTATCTACTGCCATATATGGGTTTTATTGATGAATAAGGTGTATTGATCAATGATGATCAAAGGGTGAGAATTGGGTAAGAATGCTTAATCCCTTTACTCTTCTACTTCTCTATTCCTTTATAGTAATGTTGATGAAGCCTTGTATGGCATTGTGTGGTATGGTCCACTTATGGTGGCGGTGTTTACTTTATTGTTATTATAAATGTGTTGACCATGGCCATGAAGGCAAATTGATGAACTTATGAATATGTGCTTAAAATGATACTATGAGAAGATTATGCCTACTTTCCTATTCTAGTTGTGAATTAGGTAATGTGGCTATTGTATGGGCATGAGTATAATCATGTTAGGGTATTGTATAGGTGCTGCCATTGATGTGTTAAAGTGGTTAATAACCTTTACCCATGTATCCCTTATATGGAAGTGTAAATAGCTAAAGTTAGGAGTCTTGATTATGTGTTGTGTGCTATGTGCTTGAAGTATAATGTGGTCTAATAAGTGTGGCGGACTTAAGATGTTATTGATATCCATCATGTGATCATGTTGGTCAATGTACACACACTCTCACTTACATGCATATTATAAGTAGTATAACTCATGGTGTCTAAATGAAAGGTAGTTTTCATATTCACTAGTGCCTACTACTATGTATGTTAAGGTGATGTTCATGAATGTATGATTTGTATTCCCTTACTAGGATGACTTGATAGGTGTACTAGTATGGACAAGGGTATGGGACCTTGTCTATGCATTGCACATGTGTATCTTGATAGGATAGTTCCTAGGTTTGGTTCTTATGCATATGAAGGATGATTATATGAATATGTTATGAATAAGATGTATATGATATGATGAGGTATGAATGTGTATAATGTCTTAGTAGGTTTATATGAAAGTATTACTCATATAGTTATGCCTATAGACTTATGCATTGATATATGAACATGTGTGACTTGATGTGTTATGTGAAAGGTTTGCATACATATATATATATACACTCACACATGGATGATCTAGTAATTTAGAGGGGCCTTGATAGGGGTGCCCAAGAATGTTATGAATTCTAGATAGGTGCTTGAATATGCTATAAGCATATGAATGATGGATATTCTAAAGCTTATGTTTTATAAATAAACGTAATAAAGGCTTTTCAATAAAGGGAACCTAAATTAGCACCGAACGAACTTGACAATGGGAGGTGATGACTTGTCCATAAAAAGGAAAGATTCATCCTAGAAGTTGCCCATGTGATGATAATTCCCATGTTTGAAAGATGTGTCACTTTAAGGGATTCCCATGAGGAGCGGCCCACTTTACCATATGGCATGAATAGGGATATCTACCTCTTAGTTCTTGAACTATGTTGCCACCATAGGATACTAGCTAGAGGAATCTACCTCGATAGCTATGCTTATGATGGTTCTACTTTGGCCGGTAGAACACCTTCCATCGGTGTAAGGATTTGATGACACCGGATTCCATGATTAGCACCCATGGTCTATGTCGGTTAAGGTTATGGTTTCCCTAAAGGTAAAATGGACAATGGAAGTAATTGAATAGGATCCTAACTAGGAGGACTTAAGGTAAGTTACTTAGGATAGATGGAAGTAATGAACCCATATAGACATTGCACAAGTGACTCCTTTGGAAGTCTTAGGAAGGTTCTCTAATGCATATGATTATGTATGTGTCCTTTATGTGTGACATTGTAGATCTAGTTTGGCTATGTCTATATTGCACTATACTTATATGTTGGCATGTGTTGTCTTGTGTAGATGCTATGTATGGCTTTTCTCTTGTGTTTCTAAGGTGGTACATTGCACCAAGTATCCCTAAAGGATTACTTAGGAGGCTAATGAATTAAGAGTAAGGGTTCACTGTAAGGTAATGGAGTTCACTGTAAAGTGACTCCAAATTGTACTTAAATTCTATATGTGCTTTTATATGATGTTTGGCCTTTGATTGTGTCTCTATGAAGTATGTGGATGATATAAATGCTATTGACAAAGGTTTTATGATGATTTACTCAAAATGGTATGAAGTATGATTTCAAAGGAAATGTTCTTTTTAAATGCATGTTTTTGCATGGTTGCCATACTTAGTACATTCTTGTGCTAATCCCATTCTTCTTTACTTTTTACACAAAGTGTAGGTATTGGAATGCTTAAAGAAGGTCTATGATTGAGGAGCTTGATAGGTGATTTCCCAAGCTCAAGGAAAGGAATCCTTAAGTTCAAGGATGTCCTACTAATGTCTTTAATGTAAAGTCTTTAAATATTGTATAGTTAGGTAATGTGTCGTATGGGCCGTGTCCCTAATGTACTCTAAAGTTATTGAGTCTAAGATGGCAAAGGGACTTAGAGTCTAAATATGTATTATGACTTATGTTTTATATATATACGATGTGATGTTTCTAGCATATGATGTGATATGAAAAGTTTTAAATTTTCCGCTAAATTTACTATGCCAATGCAATGAATGATATGAGAGGCTTGCCTTAGACCTCCGAGAGGTCGACGACGCCGGTTACAATCCAAGATTGTACCTTATCTTCTAGGGTATGCTTTTGGGGTGTGACAAACTTGGTATCAGAGCATGAGGTTTATAAAGCGGTTTTAGGTTCTAAAAAGTCTCATATTGCCACGTCTAGTAGAGTCTCGTATCATTGGTGGTGAGTCGCGACACATTCAATGGTACGAGAGGCTATAGGACGATAGAGTTTCCCTTCTTCATCAATCTCATATCGTGCCATAGAACTTAATTCTATAAGATCTCTCTCTTATGTTTTCTTGTCCGGTGGTCTTTTAGATATGATTGCTTGGATGAGAGTTGCTCTATGCTTGAGGAAGAAAAGGTGAGTTTGAAATGCTTATCTTTGTTTTATGGTTTGAATGAGTATGTGTGAAGGTGACACTTGTCCTTATTTGATGATGTATATACTAACTAAGGCGACTTGAAGGGTTAACTAGACTTAGGTAGGGGTATGGGACTCTACCTATGTTTTGCACTAGTTTTCCTTGATGGAGACCTTAGGAGTTTAATATTATGTATGTGTATGATGATAAATGTGAATGTCCTTATGACATGATCTCTATGCTTGTAAACATGTAAGTAGCCTAGGGTGCTAAAGAATTTGAGTTATCCATGCATGAAGGCTATAGATGAGTGGAGTATGATGCTAATTGTAGTTCTTGTTTGGGTTACTTGGTTTAGTGAAGTTATGGAGATTTACTTGATCATTGCACATGTTAACTCTATGAGGATTATGATTGGTCATCTTACCTTGATTTATATGAAATATCTCTTATTTGATGATGTGATGCCAATTATGGCAATATATGAAATCTATGTGAAATAACATGTTATGTCGAATAATGTATGTCATGATATAGTTGAAGCATGCTAGAAGTTATAGTGGTTAAAATGATTTCTCTTAAATTGTGTATTCCTATATGATTTTGTATGATAGTAGCCAAATATTTGGATTTGAACTTGGATTGTTTAATAACTACCTATGGAGGTATGTTATCCTATGGGTATATGTGATTAAAAGTGTG
>JABWTJ010000060.1:760909-831892 GCA_016801875.1 Solanum sitiens
ACGTGACACTCCGACCCACGAATACTCATGGTGTCGGAACGTGGAACTCCGATCCCCTAATTCTACGTGTCGGTTCGTGACACCCGATCCACTATACTATGTGTCGGAACTGAAACTCGACGATCCCTAATTCTATGTGTCGGAACGTGACACTCCTCCGATCCCCTAAATTCTATGGGTCGGTTCGTGACACCCACCCAGTACTATGTGTACGGAACGTGACACTAGCCGATCCCCTAAATTCCTAAAAACAATCATCAAGCCTTCTTTTATACCAAGGCATCATCACTAATTAGGGTTTCTTCAAGATTTTGGATTCAAAGCTTCATTAAGCTTATTTTATCACAAACACATAATCACATTCATGAAAGCATAAGATTAAGCATATAGAAGGGTTTACAATACTACCAATACATATCATTCACTATTAAGAGTTTACTACAAATAGTATCAACCATAACCTACCTTCACCAAGGATCCTTGATCAAACAAGCAATCTCTCAAGCTTCTTGGTTCCTCTTGGTTGTCTCTCTCTATAGATCGTTCCTCTCTTCTCCTTGTTCTCTCTATTTTTTCTTCTCCCAAACTCTCTCTCTTTTCCCGAATGTAGATATAATTAGTTAAAAGTGTAGGAAACCACCTCACTAAGGTAACTGCAAGGTCAGCTCACTTTACCCCCCAAGGATTTGAGTTTTTAACATTGAACCCATAAAATTATAATTTTAGCAAGAATAGTCCAAAACTCCCCTTTAAAACTTACCCAGAAATTTGACCCAGACTGGGATTACGCAACCTGTGACGGTCCGTCGTGCCTACGACGGTCCGTCCTGCACTTCCGTCACGACGGACAGAGAATTGCTCTCAGTACCCAATTCTCAAGAGTTGAAGTGTTTTGAAACGGAACCTCACAACGGTCCGTCATGTCTGTGACGGTCCGTCCTGCAGGTCCGTCACAGACTTCAGAGAATTGCTCTCAGTACCCAATTCTCAAGAGTTGAAGTGTTTTGAAACGGAACCTCACAACGGTCCGTCATGTCTGTGACGGTCCGTCCTGCAGGTCCGTCACAGAGTTCAGAGAGTCGATTTCAGCACTCAAATATAAGAATTCCAAGTGTTTGGAACGAGACACCCTCGACGGTCCGTCGTGCCCATGATGGTCCGTCGTTGGATACGTCGTCTCAGACAGTTTTCCAGAAATAAAATCTGCTGCTCAAAACGACTAAGCAGGTCGTTACATAATTGGAGGAATACCAATAGTGATAAAATTTATAATATATCAAGAAAATGAAAATATAACCTTAGGAATAAAATGGTTAGAATAAGTTAAACCATATAATCTAGAAGATAAGCAGTTAACAATAAATTATGAAAATAAAAGAGTAATAATAAAAAGAACTTTAATATAATAAAAATATAAAAATATATATACTTGCAAAAATAATAATAAAAAGATATTATAATAGATATTATACACCAATGATAGACACGGGAGCAGAAGCTAACATATGTAAATACAATTGTTTACGGAAGAAAAATGGAAAAAATTAAAAACACCAATAGTAGTAACAGGATTTAATAATGAAGGAAATATGATCACATACAAGGCGAAAAATATAAAAATACAAATATGGGATAAGATATTAACTATAGAAGAAATATATAACTTTGAATTAACCACAAAAGATATGCTATTAGAATGCCATTTTTAGAAAAATTATATCCACATATAATAACAAAAACACAATGGTGGTTCACAACACCCTGTAAACAAAAAATAGGAGCAAAAAGAGTAAATAACAAAACACGAAAAATAACAGAATGAATAAAAGGTAGTGAAAAAATTACACAAAAATTAAAAAATATAAAAGAAGAAGACCCTAAAATAGAATTAATCATATTCTCTATAGATAAAGTAAAAATAATCCAAGAAAAGTTAGAATTATTATATAATGAAGATCCTTTGCAAGGATTGAGAAAACATAAAACAAAAGTAAAAATTGAGTTAGTTGATGATAATAGTATAATAACCCAAAAACCATTAAAATATAATTTTAATGATTTAACTGAATTCAAGATACATATAAATGAATTACTAGAAAAAAGATATATACAAGAAAGTAATAGTAAGTATACAAGCCCGGCATTTATTGTAAATAAACATAGTGAACAAAAAAGAGGAAAAAGTAGGATGGTTATTGATTATAGAAATTTAAATGCAAAAACTAAAACATATAATTATCCAATGCCAAATAAAATATTAAAATAAGACAAATACAAGGATATAATTACTTTAGTAAATTTGATTGTAAATCAGGATTTTACCATTTAAAGCTAGAAGAAGAATCTAAAAAACTCACAGCATTCACAGTACCACAAGGATTTTATGAATAGAATGTATTACCATTTGAATATAAAAATGCACCAGGCAGATATCAACATTTTATGGATAACTATTTTAAACAATTAGAAAATTGTGTAGTATATATTGATGATATATTACTATATTCTAAAACTCAAGACGAACATATAAAGTTACTAGAAAATTCATACATATTATAGAATATTCAGGTATAAGCTTGAGTAAAAAGAAAGCAGAAATAATGAAAAAATAAATAGAATTTTTAGGAATACAAATAGATATGAATAGAATAAAAATGCAAACACATGTAGTACAAAAAATAATAAATTCGAATGACCAACTAGATACAAAAAAGAAATTACAATCATTTTTGGGATTAGTTAATCAAGTAAGAGAATACATACTAAAATTAGCAGAAAATTTGAAGCCATTACGACAAAAATTAAAGAAAGACATAGAATATCAGTTTGATAAAAAAGACCAAGCACAAATACGAAAGATAAAATTATTATGTAAAAACTTACCTAAACTATATTTTCCATATGAAAATAAAAAATTTACCTATATAATAAAAACGGATGCGAGTGAAAAAAGCTATGGAGGAGTCTTAAAATATAAATATGATAAAAATGTAATAGAACATCACTGTAGATATTATTCAGGAACATTTACAAATACGGAAATAAAATGAGAAATAAATAGGAAAGAGTTATATTCAGTATATAAATGTTTATTAGCATTTTAACCATATATTGTATATAACAAATTTATTATAAGAACAGATAATACACATGTAAAATGATGGTTAACAAAGAAAATACAAGATTCTGTAACAACAAAAGAAATAAGGAGATTGGTATTAAATATATTAAATTTTACATTCACAATTGAAGTAATAAAAACTTATAAGAATGTCATTGCAGATTACTTATCAAGACAAAGCTACTCAGACTGAAAATAAAGAAGAAGATACAATCGAAAAGATACTCAAATCTATTACTACACTTTGTATAAAAGTGGACAGTATTGATAATGAGATACAAAAGCTAAAGACTAATGAAGATAATTTGAAGTCTAAAGTTAATATAAATCAGCAGCATGACTATAAAAATGCGGAGCTACGTCGATCGGAAGACGGGAAAATTCCAGAGCTAAAAGGAGACGATGGGAAACTCCTTAAAACCCATAATGTTTGCTTAAATACAGCTGCAGGTACAAGTAAAAGAGTTAGCGAAAAAACAAAAAATTCAAACCTAAACCAGTTATTTGTAAAACCATTTATTCAAAACACATCCAGACATATACCCACATGACCACAAACATCTACCTATGCAGACAGTTTACAAAATGAGAGAAAAACATATAATTATATTGCATGAACCTATATTGAAAACATATACAAAATCCAAACCTACTTAAACCATAATCCTAAATCAACTACAGTCAAAAACCCAAACCAAGATTATATAACCCAGAAATTACAAGGATACAACAGATTAATAGCACAACCAAAAACTAATTCCAATTTAGTAAAGACATGTTACAATTATGGATTATTAAGTACTGTATATACATACGATGGAGAAGAAATTAGTGGAATACCAGATCTACATAAAGCATTTATTACGTATAAAAGAGTTACAAAAGGGAATTTATTCTATATAAAATTCTATATAGCACCAGCAGAGATATTATATGAGGAGGTAAAATCTCCAATACAGGTTATTAAGATAGGATTAACAAAAGATATGATTATACCAGAAGATATTGGACAACAATAAGAAATACCTAAAACAGAGATACCAAGTTTTTATGCTAAAGAATAATTGGCATATCAACTATAATTCAAGAATTAGCTAATAATTATTTAAATGGAAATGCTATATGGAGTTATTACGCCAGAGATCAGGTAATGATATATTCAAATTCAAGAGAATTAAGAAGATCAGATATGGATGAAGTCCAAAGGTGGATTTTATCATTATTAAAGCCAGAGGAACAACCTACAACAAGAGCATTAAAGAAAGGATTTATTTCAGAAGATTTATTAATCAGATATTGCAAACTAATTGGACATAAATATCCAGATCACAGATGTTCAAAATGTAATGGAGAAGATAATATTATTCCAGATATTGATTTGGAGTAAAGATGATGGAGTAAAGATAAAGACAAGATAAGTGGCAGAGAAGATAAAAAGATAAAGGCGGACAAGATACAAAAAAAAAAAGCAAAGATTAGATATGTTTTTTAACGTTTTGTATACAATAGTGTAAAATTTGCTTTTTCAGATAGCTTTTACTTTTTTGAAAGGCCAAAGTGTGAATAGTAAAATCCAAGTAGAAAAAGTCTTAAAGTAAATATTAGGTGCACTTATGTGAATAGTATAGGATTAGAATTGTCTATATATAGAGTTGTAAATTGTAAATGAAGGAGGGACAATGTTAAAGCAACGCTTAAGTTAATAAAATCTCTCAACTTCTAAAAAACTCTCTCAGCTAAAGATAAATAATAAATATATGGAGAAATCTGAAATCAAGTCAGATATTTCAGATACCATGGCAAATCAAGAGGCAAAGGTATATTGTTTAAAAGATATGCAGAACTAATTTCATATATTCCTGAATATCATATATATGATTGAATAAATTTATGTTAGTTATTATGTACTAGAATTATTTGAATCATGAATTCTAGTTTGCTAGTAAACTGTAAACGGGGAAAAAACTGCTAGACTATGCCATCCCATAGTGGAAACCGGTAGGCGAGGAAAGCCGTGTAGGAGAGTACACAAGGTTGAGGCGCTGATAAGCAGAAAGTATCCGCTAAAGTACGATGTTAGTAGTGACCGGAAAACATGATAAAAATAATTTGGTTCATAATAATCTAATAAGAATTTAATCAATTATGAATATGATAGAAAGGAATAATTTAAATAAAAACCTGCATGAATAATAAACAATGAATACATATTTGCATGATGAAATGATAAGAAGCTATGAAACTTTCATCTTATATATACTTAAAGATATAAAAATAGTTGACATAAAGAGAATTATATGGGAAAAATATTTAATTATGAATTAGAAGAGATATTAAACCAACAATGGTATGAAATAGACCTACAAGAATTAGATCTAGAAAGAATAGATATATATGATTTAGAAATAGATTCAGATTAAAATGAACTATAAATATTTAGAATATTGGATAGAAGCTATGGAAAATATAAACTTATTAAAACAGTTAATGAAAAAAAATTTATATATGTACCAAAGAACCCAAGATATGTTATATCTAGAATATACCATAAATAACATTAAAGAAATATCCAGATTGAAGCAACTACCAGAAGAATATTATAAAAAATTGGTACTACCAGTAAGATGAACTCCGCACCCCCGAAAAATGGTATCAGAGCTATGGATAATATGAAAAATAGTAAGAAACATACTAGTAGAAAGTTAAGAAAAATAACAAGAAAATTAAACAAATTATATCCGGAATATAAACAACTCAATACTACAAAAACTAATAACGTAAAATTAGATTAATTAATAGATATTAGTTCTAAAATAGAATATAAATATATCAAATATTTAGAAATACAATGAATGACGATTATAGACAAGAACTTAATAAAATAATTATGGCAAAAAGAAAAGAATTAAGACATAGACAAAATAGACTTAATAATAATATATTTACAGCAGTCTGTAACAAATCTATAATAATGCAAAGAAAAAATATTTTATATCTAGAAATACAAATAGATAATCTATAATATAAACTACAACATAAATTATAAATGAACAAGGAAGAATATGCAATAGACGAAAAAACATATGAAAACTATGAAGGTTTAAAAATAAAGATAATATTTTCTAATCTAGGAAGAAGATATAAGAAAATAGGTGATAATTTGAGTTTAATGTTAGAAAAAGAAACGGTAAAATTGGAAGATAGTTTAACTGTTATGGTAAGAATATCAAAAGAAAATGAAGAGATAGATAAAAAAATAGAAATTGAAAAAATAAAACAACAAGCGAAAAAAGAAGTACAACAATTAGAAGAAGTAAAAAATACTAAAATAATACAACTAGAAAAAGAATTGGCAATGTAAAAAGAAATGTATGCAATGAAACAAAAAAAAAAGAACAAAAAAGAAAATTAGCAAATGAGATAAATAAATTTAAAGAAAAACTAAAATTAGAAGACAAATTAAAAGAAAAAGAAGAAAAGCAAGATAATTTACCTGAAATAAGAATTGATGATATCAATAATGATCTAGAAGAACAATATTCAGAGACAAGCGAAACATATACAGAACTTTTAGAAAATATAGGTAATACAAAAAATATATAAGTAAATACGGGAAACATAAACATGGATGAAAATCCTAGTACATCAGGAATAAAGAATTCAAAAGATCTAAATCCAAAATACTATAATGTAAACTATAAAAAATATGATAGAGAAAAAACTTTATGGAATAAAAGGCTAAATAAATGGACACCTTAACCAACAACTGAACAACATAACTTTTTAGATTTAGACTGTGTAGCAGATATAAATAAAACAATTCAATTATGGATGGGATATATATCAAAACAATTAATAGATAACAAAATAGGAATGACAGAAACACCAGGATACATAGAAAGAACACTTATAGGAACAGTAAAATTATGGTTACAAAATCTAACTAATGAAAGTTTAAAAACCTTAAGGAATAATAAAAAATTTGATGGAGAAATAGCTACTATATCTATGGAAATATTATATAAATATGAAATAGCTATAAGAAATGAATTTAGTAGTATGACAACAGATGTAGAAGAACAAAATAAAGAAAAAGTTATAAATAGAAATTTAATGTCAAAATTAGCAATATGTAATATGTGTTATATAGATGAATATACATGTGAATTTAGGGAGTAATATTATAAAGGAACATATAACATGGAAGAAAGTAAGGAAATAAGAAAATTATATTTTACAAAATTACCGTAACCTTTTAGTTCAAAAATAATTAATAGTTGAAATGAAGCAGCATTAACAGATACCTTAGGAGCTAGAATGAAATTCTTACAAAGATGGTTTACAGAACTATGCGAAAAGCATAAAGAAGACATAAAAATGGAAAAAGTATTAGTAAAAAATTTAGCATGTTGTAAAAATAAAATAGCACCTCAATTTGGTTGTACAGATAGGTATTCTAAAAAGAAGTATAATAAAAATAAAAAATATAGATCAACATATAAGTATAAAAAGCCAAAAAAGAAATATTGTGTAAAAAATTATAAAACTAAAAGACCATATAGACCAAAGAGGAAATTAACGGAATGTACGTGCTATAATTGTGGAAAAATAGGACATATAGCTAAATATTGTAAATTACCTAAAAATCCAAAGAAAAAACAGATATCAGAAATAATTAAGAAAAATGAAAAATATACACAAATAGAGTATGTAGATTATGACTTAGAAAGTGAAGATAGTATATATGAAATATCAGAAAATGAAATAGATGATGATATAGAATTAGAATCAGATAATGAATTCTATAATATAAAAAATGACTGAAGCAGATATACAAATAATAAATAAAGAAGAACGTCAAGATGAAGAATCTTTAGAACAAAAAATAATATTTGATAATAGTATATTTAAACAAATAAAAGGAAAAGAATTAGATTTAAGTGTAGAAAAAATATTGAAAGTACCAAAAATAAAAAATTGATTTAAAAGACAAAAAGAAGAATATTATGTGGTAAGTCAAAGAGAACATATCATAGATTGTAAGTATACCAAAGGAAAAGCTAAAATACCAATAATAAATAAAAGGATAATAAATAAACAAACACAAGAGATTAATGCAAGAAATCCAATTAAATATGTACATTTAGAAGGAACAAAAATATTAATAAAAGCATGTTTTAGAGAAGGAATAGTTACACCTATAGAAATATATTTAGCAGATGATAGAATTATACAACCTATAGAAAAAAGTATAATAAGTGCAGTAAAAGGTAATTTAATATATAAAAAATTTAAATTTATAATAAGTGCTAACTACTCAGTAGCAATTAATGACAGAAATATAGATAAATCACTAGTATTATATTGGAAAATGTCAGGAATAGAACTAGCACCAGGAATTAAAATATTTACAGCCAGATGTAAAAATTTATATGTTTTAACAACAAAACATAAAATAACAGCCAAAAAATAAAATAAATAAAATAAAAATAGAAAAACCCTTTGAAAAGATAGTTACAGTTATAGATAATAATGATTATAGTTATAATGAAATTGACATGGAAGGAGATTTAGAAATAGTACAAGAAAAATTAAGTACATCAAAAAGAATGAACACAAGTTATGAAATACCACAAATATCATCAAAAATGAGTACTTCAAGTACCTCAAGAAGAATAGATAAAATTCCACAAAAAAATAGAAGAAGAAATAAAATCGTATCATTATTATATAACAGGAATAATGGAACAACAAAAATATTTAATATTAATAAATACAGGACAAGAAGAAAACTATATTACAAGAGAATTAGTAATGGAAGATAAAATAATAACTACCGAACAATCATGCCTCGAATTACCAAAAGTATTAATCAATACTGAAGAACTACGGAAAAAGAGATAATAATTGGAGGAATACCAATAGTGATAAAATTTAAAATATATCAAGAAAATGAAAATATAACCTTAGGAATAAAATGGTTAGAACAAGTTAAACCATATAATCTAGAAGATAAGTAGTTGACAATAAATTATGAAAATAAAAGAGTAATAATAAAAAGAACTTTAATATAATAAAAATATGAAAATATATATACTTGCAAAAATAATAATAAAAAGATATTATAATAGATATTATACACCAATGATAGACACGGGAGCAGAAGCTAACATATGTAAATACAATTGTTTACCGGAAGAAAAATGGAAAACATTAAAAACACCACTAGTAGTAACAGGATTTAATAATGAAGGAAGTATGATCACATACAAGGCGAAAAATATAAAAATACAAATATGGGATAAGATATTAACTATAGAAGAAATATATAACTTTGAATTAACCACAAAAGATATGCTATTAGGAATGCCATTTTTAGAATAAATTTGAATTAACCACAAAAGATATGCTATTAGGAATGTCATTTTTAGAAAATTTATATCCACATATAATAACAAAAACACAATGGTGGTTCACAACACCCAGTAAACATAAAATAGGAGCAAAAAGAGTAAATAACAAAAGACGAAAAATAACAGAATGGATAAAAGTTAGTGAAAAAATTATACAAAAATTAGAAAATATAAAAGAAGAAGACCCTAAAATAGAATTAATCATATTCTCTATAGATAAAGTAAAAATAATCCAAGAAAAGTTAGAATTATTATATAATGAAGATCCTTTGCAAGGATGGTAAAAACATAAAACAAAAGTAAAATTGAGTTAGTTGATGATAATATTATAATAACCCAAAAACCATTAAAATATAATTTTAATGATTTAACTGAATTCAAGATACATATAAATGAATTACTAGAAAAAAGAGATATACAAGAAAGTAATAGTTAGCATACAAGCCCGGCATTTATTGTAAATAAACATACTGAACAAAAAAGAGGAAAAAGTAGGATGGTTATTGATTATAGAAATTTAAATGCAAAAACTAAAACATATAATTATCCATTATCAAATAAAATATTAAAAATAAGACAAATACAAGGATATAATTACTTTAGTAAATTTGATTGTAAATCAGGATCTTACCATTTAAAGCTAGAAGAAGAATCTAAAAAACCCATAGCATTCACAGTACCACAAGGATTTTATGAACGGAATGTATTACATTTGGATATAAAAATGCACCAGGCAGATATCAACATTTTATGGATAACTATTTTAAACAATTAGAAAATTGTGTAGTATATATTGATGATATATTACTATATTCTAAAACTCAAGACGAACATATAAAGTTACTAAAAAATTCATATATATTATAGAATATTCAGGTATAAGCTTGAGTAAAAAGAAAGCAGAAACAATGAAAAAACAAATAGAATTTTTAGGAATACAAATAGATAAGAATGGAATAAAAATGCAAACACATGTAGTACAAAAAATAATAAATTCGAATGACCAACTAGATACAAAAAAGAAATTACAATTATTTTTGGGATTAGTTAATCAAGTAAGAGAATACATACCAAAATTAGCAGAAAACTTGAAGCCATTACAACAAAAATTAAAGAAAGACATAGAATATCAGTTTGATAGAAAAGACCAAGCACAAATACAAAAGATAAAATTATTATGTAAAAATTTACCTAAACTATATTTTCCAGATGAAAATAAAAAATTTACCTATATAATAAAAACGGATGCGAGTGAAAAAAGCTATGGAGGAGTCTTAAAATATAAATATGATAAAAATGAAATAGAACATAACTGTAGATATTATTCAGGAACATTTACAAATACGGAAGTAAAATGGAAAATAAATAGGAAAGAGTTATATTCAGTATATAAATATTTATTAGCATTTGATCCATATATTGTATATAACAAATTTATTATAAGAATAGATAATACACAGGTAAAATGATGGTTAATAAGGAAAACACAAGATTCTGTAACAACAAAAGAAATAAGGAGATTGGTATTAAATATATTAAATTTTACATTCACAATTGAAGTAATAAAAACTGATAAGAATGTCATTGCAGATTACTTATCAAGACAAAGCTACTCAGACTGAAAATAAAGAAGAAGATACAATCGAAAAGATACTCAAATCTATTACTACACTTTGTATAAAAGTGGACAGTATTGATAATGAGATACAAAAACTAAAGACTAATGAAGATAATCTGAAGTCTAAAGCTAATATAAGTCAGCAGCATGACTATAAAAATACGGAGCTACGTCGATCGAAAGACGGTAAAATTCCAGAGCTAAAAGGAGATTATGGGAAACTCCTTAAAACCCATAATGTTTGCTTAAATAAAGCAGCTGGTACAAGTAAAAGAGTTAGTGAAAAACCAAAAACTTCAAACCTAAACCAGTTATTTGTAAAACCATTTATTCAAAACACATCCAGACATATACCCACAGAACCACAAACATCTACCTATGCAGACAGTTTACAAAATGAGCGAAAAATATATAATTATATTGCACGAACCTATATTGAAAATATATACAAAATCCAAACCTACTTAAACCATAGTCCTAAATTAACTACAGCCAAAAACCCAAACCAAGATTATATAACCCAGAAATTACAAGGATACAACAGATTAATAGCACAACCAAAAACTAATTCCAATTTAGTAAAGACATGTTACAATTATGGATTATTAAGTACTGTATATACATACGATGGAGAAGAAATTAGTGGAATACCAGAACTACATAAAACATTTATTACGTATAAAAGAGTTACAAAAGAGAATTTATTCTATATAAAATTCTATACAGCACCAGCAGAGATATTATATGAGGATGTAAAATCTCCAATACATGTTATTAAGATAGGATTAACAAAAGATATGATTATACCAGAAGATATTGGACAACAATAAGAAATACCTAAAACAGAGATACCAAGTTTTTATGCTAATAAAAGAATAATTGGCATATCAACTATAATTCAAGATTAGCTAATAATTATTTAAATGGAAATGCTATATGGAGTTATTACGCCAGAGATCAGGTAATGATATATTCAAATTCAAGAGAATTATAAAGATCAGATATGGATGAAGTCCAAAGGTGGATTTTATCATTATTAAAGCCAGAGGAACAACCTACAACAAGAGCATTGAAGAAAGGATTTATTTCAGAAGATTTATTAATCATATATTGCAAACTAATTGGACGTAAATATCCAGATCACAGATGTTCAAAATGTAATGGAGAAGATAATATTATTTCAGATGTTGATTTGGAGTAAAGATGATGGAGTAAAGATAAAGACAAGATAAGTGGCAGAGAAGATAAAAAGATAAAGGCGGACAAGATATAAAGAAAAAGCAAAGATTAGATATGTTTTTTAACGTTTTGTATACTATAATGTAAAATTTGCTTTTTCAGATAGCTTTTACTTTTTTGAAAGGCCAAAGTGTGAATAGTAAAGGCCAAGTAGGAAAAGTCGTAAAGTAAATAGTAGGTGCACTTATGTGAATAGTATAGGATTAGAATTGTCTATATATAGAGTTGTAAATTGTAAATGAAGGAGGGGCAATGCGAAAGCAACGCTTAAGTTAATAAAATCTCTCAACTTCTAAAAAACTCTCTCAGCTAAAGATAAATAATAAATATATGAAGAAATCTGAAATCAAGTCAGATATTTCAGATAGCATGGCAAATCAAGAGGCAAAGATATATGGTTTAAAAGATATGCAGAACTAGTTTCATATATTCCTGAATATCATATATATGATTGAATAAATTTATGTTAGTTATTATGTACTAGTATTATTTGAATCATGAATTCTAGTTTGCTAGTAAACTGGAAACAGGGAGAAAACTGCTAGACTATGCCATCCCATAGTGGAAACCAGTAGGCGAGGGAAGCCGTGTAGGGGAGTACACAAGGTTGAGGCGCTGATAAGCAGAAAGTATCCGCTAAAGTACGATGCTAGTAGTGACCGGAAAACATGATAAAAATAATTTGGTTCATAATAATCTAATAAGAATTTAATCAATTATGAATATGATAGGAAGGAATAATTGAAATAAAAATGGGCATGAATAATAAACAATGAATGCATATTTTCATGATGAAATGATAAGAAGCTATGAAACTTTAATCTTATATATACTTAAAGATATAAAAATAGTTGACATAAAGAGAATTATATGGGAAAAAATATTTAATTATGAATTAGAAGAGATATTAAACCAACAATGGTATGAAATAGACCTACAAGAATTAGATCTAGAAAGAATAGATATATATGATTTAGAAATAGATTCAGATTAAAATGAACTATGAATAATTAGAATATTGGATAGAAGCTGTGGAAAATATAAACTTATTATAACGGTTAATGAAAGAAAATTTATATATGTACCAAAGAACCCAAGATATGTTATATCTAGAATATACCATAAATAACATTAAAGAAATATCCAGATTGAAGCAACTATCAGAAGAATATTATAAAAAATTGTTACTACCAGTAAGATGAATTCCGCACCCCCGAAAAATGGTATCAGAGCTATGGATAATAAAAAAAATAGTAAGAAACATACTAGTAGAAAGTTAAGAAAAATAAGAAGAAAATTAAATAAATTATATCCAGAATATAAACAACTCAATACTACAAAAACTAATAACGTAAAATTAGATCAATTAATAGATATTATTTCTAAAATAGAATATAAATATATCAAATATTTAAAAATACAATGAATGACGAATATAGACAAGAACTTAATAAAATAATTATGGCAAAAAGAAAAGAATTAAGACATAGACAAAATAGACTTAATAATAATATATTTACAGGAGTCTGTAACAAATCTATAATAATGTAAAGAAAGAATATTTTATATCTAGAAATACAAATAGATAATCTAGAATATAAACTACAACATAAATTATAAATGAACAAGGAAAAATATGCAATAGACGAAAAAACATATGAAAACTATGAAGAATTAAAAATAAATATAATATTTTCTAATCTAGGAAGAAGATATAAGAAAATAGGTGATAATTTGAGTTTAATGTTAGAAAAAGAAACGGTAAAATTGGAAGATAGTTTAACTGATATGGTAAGAATAGCAAAAGAAAATGAAGAGATAGATAGAAAAATGAAAAAATAAAACAACAAGCGAAAAAAGAAGTACAATAATTAAAAAAAGTAAAAAATACTAAAATAATAGAACTAGAAAAAGAATTGGCAATGTTAAAAGAAATGTATGAAATGAAACAAAAAGAAAAAGAACAAAAAAGAAAATTAGCAAATGAGATAAATAATTTTAAAGAAAAACTACAATTAGAAGACAAATTAGAAGAAAAAGAAGAAAATCAAGATAATCTACGTGAAATAAGAATTGATGATATCAATACTGATCTAGAAGAACAATATACAGAGACAAGTGAAACATGTACAAAACTTTTAGAAAATATAGGTAATACAAAAAATATAGAAGTAAATACGGGAAACATAAACATGGATGAAAATCCTAGTACATCAGGAATAAAGAATTCAAAAGATCTAAATCCAAAATACTATAATGTAAACTATGAAAAATATGATAGAGAAAAAACTTTATGGGATAAAAGGCTAAATAAATGGACACCTAAACCAACAACTGAACAACATAACTTTTTAGATTTAGACTGTGTAGCAGATATAAGTAAAACAATTCAATTATGTATGGGATATATATCAAAACAATTAATATATAACAAAATAGGAATGACAGAAACACCAGGATACATAGAAAGAATACTTATAGGAACAGTAAAATTATGGTCACAAAATCTAACTAATAAAAGTTTAAAAACCTTAAGGAATAATAAAAAAATTGATGGAGAAATGGCTACTACATCTATGGAAATATTATATAAATATGAAATAGCTATAAGAAATGAATTTAGTACTATGACAACAGAAGTAGAAGAACAAAATAAAGAAAAAGTTATAAATAGAAATTTAATGACAAAATTAGCAATATGAAATATGTGTTATATAGATAAATATACATGTGCATTGATGGAGAAATGGCTACTACATCTATGGAAATATTATATAAATATGAAATAGCTATAAGAAATAAATTTAGTACTATGATAACAGAAGTAGAAGAACAAAATAAAGAAAAAGTTATAAATAGAAATTTAATGACAAAATTAGCAATATGAAATATGTTTTATATAGATAAATATACATGTGCATTTAGGGAGTATTATTATAAAGGAACATATAACATGAAAGAAAGTAAGGAAATAAGAACATTATGTTTTACAAAATTATCAGAACCTTTTAGTTCAAAAATAATTAAAAGTTGGAATGAAGCAGAATTAACAGATACCTTAGGATCTAGACTGAAATTCTTACAAAGATGGTTTACAGAACTATGCGAAAAGCATAAAGAAGACATAAAAATGGAAAAAGTATTAGTAAAAAATTTAGCATGTTGTAAAAATAAAATAGCACCTCAATTTGGTTGTATAGATAGGTATTATAAAAAGAAGTATAATAAAAATAAAAACTATAAAAAATATAGATCAAAATATAAGTATAAAAAGCCAAAAAAGAAATATTATGTAAAAAATTATAAAACTAAAAGACCATATAGACCAAAGAGGAAATTAACGGAATGTACTTGCTATAATTGTGGAAAATTAGGACATATAGCTAAAGATTGTAAATTACCTAAAAATCCAAAGAAAAAACAGATATCACAAATAATTATGGAAAATAAAAAATATACACAAATAGAGTATGTAGATTATGACTTAGAAAGTGAAGATAGTATATATGAAATATCAGAAAATGAAATAGATGATGATATAGAATTAGAATCAGATAATAAATTCTATAATATAAAAAATGACTGAAGCAGATATACAAATAATAAATAAAGAAGAACGTCAAGATGAAGAATCTTTAGAACAAAAAATAATATTTGATAATAGTATATTTGAACAAATAAAAGGAAAAGAATTAGATTTAAGTGTAGAAAAAATATTGGAAGTACCAAAAATAAAAAAATGGTTTAAAAGACAAAAAGAAAAATATTATATGGTAAGTCAAAGAGAACATATCATAGATTGTAAGTATACCAAAGGAAAAGCTAAAATACCAATAATAAATAAAAGGATAATAAATAATCAAATACAAGAGATTAATGCAAGAAATCCAATTAAATATGTACATTTAGGAGAAACTGAAATATTAATAAAAGCATGTTTTAGAGAAGGAATAGAAACACCTATAGAAATATATTTAGCAGATGATAGAATTATACAACCTATAGAAAAAAGTATAATAAGTGCAGTAAAAGGTAATTTAATATATAAAAAATTTAAATTTATAATAAGTGCTAACTACTCAGTAGTAATTAATGACAGAAATATAGATAAATCACTAGTATTATATTGGAAAATGTCAGGAATAGAACTAGCACCAGGAAGTAAAATATTTACGGCCAGATGTAAAAGTTTATATGTTTTAACAACAAAACATAAAATAACAGCAAAAAAATAAAATACATAAAATAAAAATAGAAAAACCCTTTGAAAAGATAGTTACAGTTATAGATAATAATGATTATAGTTATAATGAAATTGACATGGAAGGAGATTTAGAAATAGTACAAGAAAGATTAAGTACATAAAAAAGAATGAACACAAGTTATGAAATACCACAAATATCATCAAAAATGAGTACTTCAGGTACCTCAAGAAGAATAGATAAAATTTCACAAAAAATAGAAGAAGAAATAAACCCGTATCATTATTATATAACATGAATAATGGAACAACGAAAATATTTTATATTAATAAATACAGGACAAGAAGAAAACTATATTACAAGAGAATTAGTAATGGAAGATAAAATAATAACTACAGAACAATCATGCCCAGAATTACCAAAAGTATTAATCAATACTGAAGAAACTACGGAAAAAGAGATAATAATTGGAGGAATACCAATAGTGATAAAATTTAAAATATATCAAGGAAATGAAAATATAACCTTAGGAATAAAATGGTTAGAACAAGTTAAACCATATAATCTAGAAGATAAGCAGTTGACAATAAATTATGAAAATAAAAGAGTAATAATAAAAAGAACTTTAATATAATAAAAATATGAAAATATATATACTTTCTTCAATGCTCTTGTTGTAGGTTGTTCCTCTGGCTTTAATAATGATAAAATCCACCTTTGGACTTCATCCATATCTGATCTTCTTAATTTTCTTGAATTTGAATATATCATTATCTGATCTCTGGCGTAATAACTCCATATAGCATTTCCATTTAAATAATTATTAGCTAATTCTTGAATTATAGTTGATATGCCAATTATTCTTTTATTAGGATAAAAACTTGGTATCTCTGTTTTAGGTATTTCTTCTTGTTGTCCAATATCTTCTGGTATAATCATATCTTTTGTTAATCCTATCTTAATAACCTGTATTGGAGATTTCACCTCCTCATATAATATCTCTGCTGGTGCTGTATAGAATTTTATATAGAATAAATTTCCTTTTGTAACTCTTTTATACGTAATAAATGCTTTATGTAGTTCTGGTATTCCACTAATTTCTTCTCCATCGTATGTATATACAGTACTTAATAATCCATAATTGTAACATGTCTTTACTAAATTGGAATTAGTTTTTGATTGTGCTATTAATCTA
Source organism: Solanum sitiens (assembly GCA_016801875.1). Lineage (NCBI taxonomy): Eukaryota > Viridiplantae > Streptophyta > Magnoliopsida > Solanales > Solanaceae > Solanum > Solanum sitiens. The sequence goes on from JABWTJ010000060.1 coordinate 778,698, forward strand.
TTGTATTCTTGTAATTTCTGGGTTATATAATCTTGGTTTGGGTTTTGGGCTGTAGTTGATTTAGGATTATGGTTTAAGTAGGTTTGGATTTTGTATATGTTTTCAATATAGGTTCGTGCAATATAATTATATGTTTTTCTCTCATTTTGTAAACTGTCTGCATAGGTAGATGTTTGTGGTTCTGTGGGTATATGTCTGGATGTGTTTTGAATAAATGGTTTTACAAATAACTGGTTTAGGTTTGAATTTTTTGTTTTTTCACTAACTCTTTTACTTGTACCTGCAGCTGTATTTAAGCAAACATTATGGGTTTTAAGGAGTTTCCCATCGTCTCCTTTTAGCTCTGGAATTTTACCGTCTTCCGATCGACGTAACTCCGCATTTTTATAGTCATGCTGCTGACTTATATTAGCTTTAGACTTCATATTATCTTGATTAGTCGTTAGCTTTTTTATCTCATTATCAATACTGTCCACTTTTATACAAAGTGTAGTAATAGATTTGAGTATCTTTTCGATTGTATCTTCTTCTTTATTTTCAGTCTGAGTAGCTTTGTCTTGATAAGTAATCTGCAATGACATTCTTATCAGTTTTTAATACTTCAATTGTGAAGGTAAAATTTAATATATTTAATATCAATCTCCTTATTTCTTTTGTTGTTACAAAATCTTTTATTTTCCTTGTTAACCACCATTTTACCTGTGTATTATCTGTTCTTATAATAAATTTGTTATATACAATATATGGTTCAAATGCTAATAAACATTTATATACTAAATATAACTCTTTCCTATTTATTTTCCATTTTATTTCCGTATTTGTAAATGTTCCTGAATAATATCTACAGTGATGTTTTATTTCATTTTTATCATATTTATATTTTAAGACTCCTCCATAGCTTTTTTCACTCGCATCCGTTTCTATTATATAGGTAAATTTTTTATTTTCAACTGGAAAATATAGTTTAGGTAAGTTTTTACATAATAATTTTATCTTTCGTATTTGTGCTTGGTCTTTTTTATCAAACTGATATTCTATGTCTTTCTTTAATTTTTGTTGTAATGGCTTCAAGTTTTCTGCTAATTTTGGTATGTATTCTCTTACTTGATTAACTAATCTCAAAAATGATTGTAATTTCTTTTTTCTATCTAGTTGGTCATTCGAATTTATTATTTTTTGTACTACATGTGTTTGCATTTTTATTCCATTCTTATCTATTTGTATTCCTAAAAATTCTATTTATTTTTTCATTATTTCTGCTTTCTTTTTACTCAAGCTTATACCTGAATATTCTATAATATGTATGAATTTTTCTAGTAACTTTATATGTTCGTCTTGAGTTTTAGAATATTGTAATATATCATCAATATATACTACACAATTTTCCAATTGTTTAAAATAGTTATCCATAAAATATTGATATCTGCCTGGTGCATTTTTATTGTCACGACTGGAATCTAGACCCCAGACGAGACCGGCGTCGTTGACCTGTCAGAGGTCGCAGACAAGCCTAGTTACGTCATTCCGACTTCATTTAGGTTAATTTTAGCGGAAAATGTGAAACTTTTTGTTCCTTAACATACTTGTTAAATATTCTTAACATTTTATAATTGTTCACCATCAACCATCTAACATTAAGAGATAAGCAACTGAAAGAAATGAATTAATAAGTACTAAGTGTATAATTGCCAAAATGGCACCAATACAAAGTCTGAATAAAAACAGGAAAGAAACGCTAGTGGAACATGCTCCACTAGCTCAACTCGAAAACTAAGCTAGAATGTAAAACAGTAGCATCCTCGAAAGCAGGAGGACCTACCAAACTCCAGATAAATGCTGACGTCCGGATAGCTGCAACAATGATCATGTAGCTCTATCGCCCACCTGTACCTGCACCTAAAATAGTATAGATGTATATGTTTAGTACACACTTGTACTAAGTATGGGTATATGCAAGCACACACCACGGACATGCATGAGAAAGAATAGCTCTTTCCTAACAACATGATTTTTGGAAGTCAAGTCAGTGGACTTGCCATATTGAGATTAGAAAAGTTAGTGAACTTTCCAAATTGGGTTAGGAAGGTCATGCCATGAGAGTAACATGCATCATTATAAATATCGTATTGCACACAACACATAACATCTTCATATAGCACATATCATAGCACATAGCATGTAACACATAGCTTCTTTCATATCATTCATTCATATGCCATGAGACCTTGGAATCATGGACTTGACATTAAGACTTTCCAAAATGAGGGCTCAACATATGGGACCTCAACTAGGGAGTCATCATTAGCAAACACAGAGTCTGCTTCATTCATTCATACGTACTTCATTTCATTTCATTCATAGGCCAGTGTGAACACCAGCTATACCTAGGGTGTAGTTTAAGACTTTCATCGGGTTTGCTGTGCAATGATCAAGAATAACCTAGTGTTATTACTTGAGTCTAGCTCACCTCTTGATTATCCTATCCTAACACCTTTGGTACCATTCATTTCATTATGTGCTTTTTATTCATTAGGAACTTTAACTTTAACCGACATAGATCATGTGAGCATCATGAAATCCAGTGTCTCCCCCATACCGAAAAGAGGTGGAATCACCGGCCAAGGTGACCCAAAAACATGCTAGCGTACATGGGAATTTAACCCCGCCAGATCCCTATATTGGCAGTATAGGTTCGAAGACTAGGAGATATAAGGAGACCCATACCCGGCAAGTCAGACAGTTTCATCTCGTGAGAGTTACATGAACCTCCGCCCTTCCCAAAAGAAGGCATCACCGCTTATAGCTTGCCTATAGGTGCTCAGTATAAAGTTCCATTACGTTCAACTCATACGTCTCGGAAGTTGACTTCTAGTATGAGGACAGTGTAGCTCATTAGATGATTTCTCATCTCATCATTAGTATTAAGTGTATTAAGCTCAATACTTTCATCCGAGTGTTCATAGAGACTGGTCTGTTCATTATCTTACACCCTCCTTGGTGAGTACGTATTGGTAACATTTATTTAGGCTCATTTGAGATTGCTCTCATTATATTCATTAGCCTCATATCATGTTGTCACCACATTCTTCATTATTGGCACCTTTGCTTTTCATAGTTACTCACCTCTTACTACGTGAATGTTCATTTCATCATATGCCAATGCACTTGGCCTTTTAGTGTATCTTACACTCATATTTAACCCTTCTAGGGTTCGTCATTTCATTACATACATCTTAGAGTTTACTTACTTTTGAACGTATGTTAGACTTATGTGTCTATACATACAAGCCATATGGCTTCATTCATAATTTGTTAAGTGATTCTTACTTTCCTAAGATCATGTAGTACAAGAATTATGTATCTTATATATATGCCACGATCTTAACTTTTTTGATCTAAGTAGATGGCATTATTCTTGGATATTTTACTCACGTATGACTTATGCATCACTACGGAATTTTTGTTGGGCAAGGGAACCCAAATCTTGAATCACTTGGATTTCGTTTATATTTTTCATTAATTGTATTTCTAATATTCATAACACTAGACTCTAAATTAAATCTCAACTTATTGAAGGATAAATTTTCTATTTTAATTTCACTCTTAATTTACCAAAGGGTTGGGGGTTCGAGCCCCCACAACCTCTTTGATTCTAATTTAATTAACTTCACTGCTATGGGGAGGTTGTGGGTTCGAACCCCCACAGCCCCACTCATTTTTTGTATTAAAATTCGCTGAGGAGGCTGTGAGGTGGTGGGTTCGAACCCCCACAGCCCCTCTATTTTTATTTCAATTAAAAGGGCGAGTGACAGTGAGGTTGTGGGATCGAATCCCCACAGCCTCACTTTATTTTCCTTGTTATTTTGCCTCTACATTCGGCTCTGAGGTCAGGTAGATATCAACACTTTATAGACAATCACTTTAAACAAATAGAAAATTGTGTAGTATACATTGATGATATACTATTATATTCCAAAACACAAGATGAACATGTAAGATTATTAGAAAAATTTATACATGTAATAGAATATTCGGGTGTAAGTCTAAATAAGAAGAAAGCAGAAATAATGAAAAATCAAATAGAATTCTTAGAAATACAAATAGATAAAAACGAAATAAAAATGCAAAAACATATAGTGCAAAAAATAATTAACTCAAATGAACAACTAGACACAAAAAGGAAATTACAATCATTCTTAGGCCTAGTAAATCAAGTAAGAGAATACATACCAAAATTAGCAGAAAATTTAAAACCATTACAACAAAAATTAAAGAAAAATATGGAATATCAATTTGATAAAAAAGACCAAATACAGATACAAAAGGTAAAATTATTATGTAAAAACTTACCTAAACTATACTTTCCAGATGAAAACAAAAAATTCACTAATATAATAGAATCAGATGCGAGTGAAAAAAGTTATGGAGGAATATTAAAATACAAGTATGATGCCAATACAATAGAATATCATTGCAGGTATTATTCAGGAACATTTAATAATACAGAAATAAAATGGAAAATAAATAGAAAAGAATTATATTCAGTATATAAGTGTTTATTATCATTTGAACCATATATTGTATATAACAAATTTATTATAAGAATATATAATACACAAGTAAAATGGTGGCTAACAAGAAAAATACAAGATTCGGTAACAACAAAAGAAATAAGGTGATTGGTATTAAATATATTAAATTTCACATTTACAATTGAAGTAGTAAAAACTGATAAGAATGTTATTGCATATTACCTATCACGACAAAGCTACTCAGACTGAGACTAAGGGAGAATATACAGTTGAAAAGATACTCGAAGCTATTACTACACTTTGTACAAAAGTGGATAGTATGGACAACGAGATACAAAAGCTAAAGACTAATAAAGATAATCTGAAGTCTAAAGTTAGCATAAGTTAGCAGCATGACTATAAAAATGCGGAACTATGTCAATCTGAAGACAAAAAGAATCCTGAGCTAAAAGGTGACGTTGAAAACACCTAAAAACCCATAACAATTATTTAAATACAGCTGCAGGTACAAGTCAACGAGTTAGTGAAAAACATAAGAATTCAAATTTAGACCAGTTATTCGAAAAACCATTTACCTCGAGGCTAACACAAAAAAACATATTAACTACAGAGCCACAAACTTCTACATAAGCAGATAGCCTACACCATGACAAAAGAACATATAACCATATTACACAAATCTATATAGAAAATATATACAAAATCCAAACGTTTTTAAACCTTAAACCCAGATCTACTACAACCCAAAAACCCAATCAGGATTATTTAACCCAAAAATTATAAGTTTATAATAAAACTGATTGCACAACCGAAAACTAATGCCAACTTAGTAAGGACATGTTACAACTATAGATTAGTAAATACAGTATATACATATGATGGAGAGGAACTAAGTGGAATATCGGAGATACATAAAGCATTTATTACTTATAAGAGAGTTACTAAGGCAAATTTATTCTATGTAAAATTCTATACGGCAACAGCAGAGATATTATACGAGGAAATAAAACCTCCGATACAAGTAGTAAAGATAGGACTAACAAAAGATATGATAATACCGGAAGATATTGAACAATAATCAGAGATACAAAAAAGCAAGATACCCAGCTTTTATGCCAATAAGAGAATAATTGGTATATCAACCATTATACAAGAGCTATCAAATAACTATTTAAACGGAAATGCTATATGGAGCTACTATGCAAGATATCAGTTAATGATTTATTCCAATTCAAGGGAGCTAAGGAAAGCAGATATGGATGAAGTCCAGAGATGGATTTTATCATTACTTAAGCCAAAAGAACGACCTACAACACGAGCACTTAAAGTAGGATTTATTTCGACAGAATTATTAACGAGGTATCGCAAGCTAATTGGTCACAAATACCCTGATCACATATGTTCAAAATGCAACGGAGAAGATAATATAATCCAAGACGTCCAGCTGGAATAATAGATAAAGACGGAAGATAATAAGAAGATAAAGATGAAAAATCTTTAGAAAAAAAGACGGAAGATGACAAGAAGATAAAAAGAAACACAAAAACGTGCTTGGCCACACAAAGCCAAAAGTAGATATGTAAAAGTCTTGAAATGTATAGTAATAGTCATATTATTGGCTAGTAGGATAACTTAGTCAATATATGCATGTGCATTATTAGAAATATGTTGACAAGTGTAAAGTATGGTAGGTGGTGTGTATTATTAAATAGACAAGAGTAAAAGTAGTAGGTAGAGATAGATGTAAAGAAAGTGTGGAGTATAGTAAGTGCATAATTATGCACTAATTCCTTTCTATATAAAGGAAGGAAGATGTAACATAAAGGGCAGAGCCTGAAATAAAAAATACTCTTTTAAAAAAATAATATCTCAACGAAAAAATTTGTATTCAGATAAATGGAGCAACAATCTGAAATCCAATCAGATATTTCAGATAGCATGAATAAGCAAGAAACACAGGTATATTGTTCCAAAAATATGCAGAACTAATTTCATTATTCCTGAATATCATATATATGATTGAATAATTTTATGTTAGTTATTATGTACTAGAATTATTTGAATCATGATTTCTAGTTTATTAGCACACTGGAAACAAGGAAAAAACTTCTATACTATGCCTTTCTAATGTTGAAACCGGTAGGCAAGAAAAGCCGTTTAGGGGAGTAAACAAAGTTGAGGCGCTGATAAGAAGGAAGTATCCGCTAAAGTACGATGCTAGTAGTGACAGGAAAACATGATAAATAGATAATCTAGTTTATAATAATCTAATATGAATTTAATCAATTATGAATATGATAGGAAGGAATAATTAAAAAAAAAAACTGCATAACAACGAACATGACCACATACATACATGACGAAATGATAAAAAGCTATGAAACTTTAATCTTATATATACTTCAAGGTATAAAAATAATTGAATTAAGAAGAATTATATGGGAAAGTATATTTAATAATAACAAACCAGAAGATATATTAAATCAACAATGGTATGAAATAGACCTACGAGATTTAGACTATGAAAAAATAGAATGGTATGATTTAGAAATAAATTCAGATTAAATTGGACTACGAATATTCACAATATTGGATAGAATCTATAGAAAATATAAAATTATTAGATCAATTAATGGAGAAAAATTTATATATGTACCAAAGAACCCAAGATATGTTATATCTAGAATATATCATAAATAACATCAAAGAAATATTTAAAATAAAATAACTTAACCAACTTAACTACAAAAGAGGTCGCAGAAAAGCCTCATCTTGCATTCATCACATTCATCTAGTTAAATTTGTGGAAAATTTAAAACTTTTTATATGTATGAAGTATACATAGACTTCATATAATTATTAACTAGATATATCATATACTAAGCTCAACATAAGAGAAACAACCATCTATCATAAGAATCAATTTGAAACAGAATATGAATATATCATAAATACGTTTGCCAAAAACGGCCGTATTACAAAGCTTCGAAATGAAAGTACGAAAGAAACACTAGGGACAACATCCACTATTTATGTCTAAAACTAAGGCTAGACTAAATCTGTAGCATCCTCGAATTTAGAAGGACCTACCAAATGGTTTGGAGAAATGCTAAAGTCCAAACCGCTGCAAGTGTCGTCAATCTATCCTCTGACCTGCACCTATAAAAATAGTAAATACCAGGGGGTTAGTACACCACTTGTAATAAGTATGGGTATATGCACACATACACATAAAGCTATGTATGATCAATGAAAGCTCTTCCTAAGCAACATGCCATTTCTGGGAAGTCTAGTCATTAGACTTTCCTAATTCTTTAGTTCTGAATTGTGGTATGAATATGATGTATTTTAATGCATTCAAAGCACAGAAATCATTTTCTATATGATTACAAGACATTAGTATCATCAACATAATTTTAGAATAACACGAGCGAAGATTTGAAATTTTGATCCTCTAGTCCGAGAGCTCCTCTTTGTACACTTAGATTATTCTTCAGTCTTTTTCTTCTTCTGGTTGTGTAGTTCAATAACTCCTTTGGTCCTATGTTTTACTTACAAGTGCAATGATTCATTGTAGTCCCATACCCACAATGAATCAAGTAAGTAATTCAAGAGATTAAGGAAATGACTTAACTACAATTTGGGGCATTATTATATTTATAAGTCAATACTTATTGACTATACTCATTCTTTAGTTGATTGCCTAATGTGCATAGTTCTTGGGGCATATCATTAAAGCTTATGATCTTGCTTACTTTAGGCATGAATTCTTTATAAACCAATCTTTAGTAACTATTCCTACTATTGTATTATTGGCCTAATGTAAGAAGTCATTATAAGCCAATCTTATTTGGCTAATATCTTTTGCCAATTATATAAAGTCATTATAAGACAATTTATTTGGCTTTATCATTTTCATAACATGAGGATTCCTTATTAGCTATGCCCTTTACTTATTGTAAACTTTATTGGACACGATTTGACTATCCTTACAACAAATTATTCATTACATCAAGTATTCATTACATTTCATAAGCCATTCTCTATTGATTATGCCATTGATTTCATTACTTTCATGTTTTATATATTATACATTTCATTACTTTCATGTTTTATATATTATACATTTCATATACACGAGACCTTGATCTAGATAATGATGTAATGAACGAAGAAATCTAATGTCTGAAGATGACATAAAAATAATATCCAAAGAAGAATATCAAAATGAAGATTTAGCAGAACAAAAAATTATATTTGATAATACAATCTTTGAACAAATAAAAGGAAAAGAATTAGATTTAAGTGTTGAAAAAGTACTTGAAATACCTATTATAAGAAACTGGTCCAAAAGACAAAAAGATGAATACTATGTAGTTAGCCAAAAAGAACACATTATAGATTGTAAATATACAAAAGGAAAAGCACAAATACCTATATTAAATAAGAGGATAATAAATAAAGAAATACAAGATATAAAAGCTAAAACACCCATAAAGTATGTAAACTTAGGAGGAACAAAAATATTGATAAAAGCCTGTTTTAGAGAAGGAATAGATACACCTATTGAAATATATTTAGCAGATGATAGGATTATATACCCTATAGAAAAAAATGTAATTAGTGCAGTAAAAGGGAACTTAATATATCAAAAATTTAAATTTATAATAAGTGTCAATTACTCAGTGGCATTAACAGATAGAAACATAGATAAATCATTAGTTCTATATTGGAAAATGTCTGGAATAGAACTAGCACCAGGCAGTAAAATATTTACAGCAAGATGTAAAAACCAATACATACTAACAACAAAACATAAAGTAAAGGTGTAACGACCTGCTTAGTCGTTTTGAGCAGCAGATTTTATTTCTGGAAAACTGTCTGAGACGACGTATCCAACGACGGACCGTCATGGGCACGACGGACCGTCGAGGGTGTCTCGTTCCAAACACTTGGAATTCTTATATTTGAGTGCTGAAATCGACTCTCTGAACTCTGTGACGGACCTGCAGGACGGACCGTCACAGACATGACGGACCGTTGTGAGGTTCCGTTTCAAAACACTTCAACTCTTGAGAATTGGGTAATGAGAGCAATTCTCTGAAGTCTGTGACGGACCTGCAGGACGGACCGTCACAGACATGACGGACCGTTGTAAGGTTCCGTTTCAAAACACTTCAACTCTTGAGAATTGGGTACTGAGAGCAATTCTCTGTCCGTCGTGACGGAAGTGCAGGACGGACCGTCGTAGGCACGATGGACCGTCACAGGTTGCGTAATCCCAGTCTGGGTCAAATTTCTGGGTAAGTTTTAAAGGGGAGTTTTGGACTATTCTTGTTATAATTATAAATTTCGTGGGTCAATGTTAAAAACTCAATTTCTTGGGGGTGTGAAGGAGATAACCTTGAGTTACTTATTGGGTTATTTCCTCATCTTTTATACCTAATTATATGCTAAATTAGGGAAAAGAGAGAGAGTTTGGAAGAAGAAAAATAGAGAGAAGAAGGAGAGAAAGAAACGATCTATAAAGAGAGACAACCAAGAGGAAACAAAAAGCTTTGAGAGGTTGCTTGCTTGATCAAGAATCCTTGGTGAAGGTAGGTTATGGTTTGATACTATTCGTAGTAAACTCTTAATAGTGAATGATATGTATTGGTAGTATTGTAAACCCTTCTATATGCTTAATTGTATGCTTGCATGAATGTGATTATGTGATTGTGATAAAATAAGCTTAATGAAGCTTTTGAATCCAAAATCTTGAACAAACCCTAATTCACCTTGTTATTGATGATGCCTTGGTATAAAAGAAGGCTTGATGAACTAAAGTAATGAGATTGATGATGCCTTGGTATAAAAGAAGGCTTGATGAATTGATAGAATGAAATTAGTGGATCGGAGTGTCACGTTCCGACACGTAGTATTAGGGGATCGGGTGTCACGAACCGACACGTAGAATTAGGGGATCGGAGTGTCACATTCCGACACATAGTATTAGGGGATCGGGTGTCACGAACCGACACGTAGAATTAGTGGATCGGAGTGTCACGTTCCGACACATAGTATTAGGGGATCGGGTGTCACGAACCGACACGTAGAATTGGGGGATCGGAGTGTCATGTTCCGACACATAGTATTAGGGGATCGGGTGTCACGAACTGACACGTAGAAGTAGGGGATCGGAGTGTCACGTTTCGACACATAGTAGTAGGGGATCGGAGTGTCACGTACCGACACAAGAGGAAGAAAGATAATGAATCTTGAGAGATGTTAATATACTCAATGTAATGAACCTAATTCCCAAATGAGTGTGGTATTGAGGCTTGAGTCCTCATGGATGAACTTGGTAGTACTTATTGATGATTATAGTACTTGTTGCTACATGTTGAGTATTGTAGTTGATTTATGATATGAACTGATATATACTGTTTTCTATTTTGAGTTGGCCGATGATACCTACTCAGTACTTGTGTTTTGTACTGACCCCCTACTTGTTGTTTCTTTCTTTGTTATTTGGGGAATGCAGCAAACGTACCGTCGTCTTCAACTCAACAGCAATTCTAGCCAGTCTTCACTACACCGGATTTCAGGGTGAGCTAATGCTTCTAGCTTGGACTGGATCTTCTCTTCAAGTCTTGATGCCTTGAACTTCCGGCATGGACTAGCCTTTTATTTATTTTAGCTTCTTAGATACTTTTAGATTAGTAACTTGAGGATAGATGTTCTTGTGATGATGACTTCCAGATTTTGGGGATAATGAGTTATAAATTTTAGAAGTTATTTAATTGATTTCGTTAATGAGTTTTAAGTCTTCTGCTTTGTATTTTTGTTCAATATGTTGGGGTTTTAGATTGGTTGGTTCGCTCACATAGTAGGATAAGTGTGGGTGCCACTCGCGGCTCGATTTTGGGTCGTGACACTATACATAGATTGACATGTAAAGGTTCGAAATATCCTAGAACGACGCCCTGGGGACCAGCCAAAGGGTCCCCAAGGAGGACCCATACATGGTCCAACCAAGCTGCTGCGCCAGCCAAGAATGGGCAGTGGCTGAGCGTCACGCAGCCTGCACTGAGAAGAATCGAAAATGCCTCCGCGACGCACAGTAAACTCCCAGATTTGGTCGCATCATTTTTAAGTCAAATTTTAATTGGTTAAAATATCCATTAAGTGCAGGGGTCTTCTGGGTAATTTGGTTGATGACTTATTGATGGTTATTGAGTCTTATTAAGCCCCTAAACTCACCAATCAAAGTTAAACCCTCAACTCAAAACAAAACCTCTCCATTCTTTTCTCCAAAAACCTCCATTGATGAAGGTTTGAAGCTCCAAGGAATAAGACTGATTTTCCAAGTTTTTCTCCATCAATTTCGTGGGATAATCTTCTATATTAAGGTATGGATTTCATCCTTGAATCTCTTTTCTTCAAGGAGCCAAGCTTCAAACTGGTTTTCAAAGACTTCACAAAAAGATGAACCTCTAAATTGTAATCTAGCCATTGGTTCTTGCATAAAATGTTTTGAATCTTTGTATTATGATTGAATTGATGTTAATTTTATGATTTTAGACTAAAAACTCTATGAACCCATTCAAATCATGAAACCCTAGTTTTGACTATTTTATGGGTGATTTGATTATGTCTCTATACTATCGAATTCGTGTGTAGTTTGATTAGGGCTATTGAATTATGAAAGAACTATGCTAGTATTGTAAGTAGGTTGTCCTAATTTGATAAATTCATATTGTATTATCTTGGATTCATTGTATATTATGATTGTTGGATTGAATTGGTGACTATCACTATTGGTAAAAGCCTTTGTATATCGAGTTGGTTGAATTGGCTATGGATTGGAGTTGTGAGATTGGATTAGTGGTATGTTGACCTAACCTTCTCTATATTTTGTAGTATAGGTCTTAGATGATGATGATGTTTGGTATGATCCAGTTATGGTGGCAGTATGTGTAATACTTGTGAATAATGTGTCCTCGTTAGCATTACTTTATGAATTATGATTTTATCATGTTATAACTTGAATATGTGAGTTTTCGGAAGGTCTTAATGACTTGTGTGTATATGTGAAGTCAGAGCATGAGTTCTTCTAGTTGATGATATGTGTCTCTAGTAGGCTATAGTGAAGTGGCTATGTGTATTACCTGATGTTGAAGTATGATGCTTCTTGATGAATTATATGAGACTTGTGGTGACTTAGGTTGATGACACTATAGTAGTGAATAGGGTGACCTGTATTTGACATTGGTTGTTACTATGTGCTTCTAAAATGATATTATATATGTGATACGGTGAAGTATGTGTATGTCTTATTTTGGTAGACTTCGGTTCCTTACTTGATACATGTCAAATGTGAATATGAATTCTTGACAGTATGCTAAAGCTCCTTAGTCTTGTTTGTGTGATTGACATGTGACCTTGAACATAGTCAAGATGGTCCTTTATGTGGAACCTTCAACCTAGATGGAAGGTTATGATATCCTTGAAATTGATAGTTTTAATGGTATCCTTCATGTGTGAATGGTGGACTTAAAGTTGGTTGGCTGGAACGGCATGAAATCATCATTAGGAAAGTCATTGAGCTATCATCTTACCAATGTATGTAGCCTTAGTGGACCTTCTTTGGTAAGGTGTAATGTGATTAGGTTATGAACAACTTATGGTATCTCTTCATATACTCCTTTGTTGAAATACTCTATGAGAACAAAGGCTAGCACCGAGAGAGTATGATTGGGAAGTTTGTCTAACTAAGATGACACTAGAGAACAAAGAAACCCTCGATATTCCTTAACCGTATACCGACATAGGATGTGTCCTAGTTCTACCATTGACAAGTATAACACCCTTATCGGAGTAGGTTATGACTCCAAATTCCATGCATAACTAGTATGGTCTATGTCGGTTATTGTCTATTCTCATAATATGGGATACATACTAGTGTTGAATAAGTACTATGAAGTTTAGTTAGTAGAACAAGACGCTATCTAGACATTGCACGATTAGACTTTGAAGATGTTGGTATGTGAGTACCCTAGGTCTTCTCCAAGACTATTATGTGAATGTCCTTGTTTGTTGAATGTCTCTTAAATGGACTAATAAAGATAATGACTTAAGTTAAAAAGCATGTTAATGAATAAGTACTTATCTAGAGTAGCTTTAAGGGTTGCCTAGTTAAGGTGTGGAAAGGGCATATGAATGGTATCTTCATGTCTTACTTAGGGGAGTCTTAAGAGTAATTCTAGATTGGAAAGTCTATTAATGAAATGGGGATAATATTATCTTAGGTAGTCTAAAGGATATCTTTGGTGTGTGTGAAGGGATTTTACGGGTGGTCGCTTAATAACTCACTCAAGTGAGCCTTAGAGTCACATTTGGTAGGAGGGTCTCTTGTTTATATGTGTTATTGATGTTATCTTGTGATATGTGACTTATATGTGAAGTTGGCATGACATGTGGTTCTTCTATATTATAATATGATGTTTTACTCAAAAAGAGCATATTTTATACAAATGTCCCTTTTATCATGATTTTATGCATTATGCCGTACTTAGTACATGCATTGTACTAATTTCATACATTTTGTCTATATCAAAAGTTGTAGGTGGAAGGTGAGAGGCGTCTTGAAGCATAGCTTTGAAACCAGGACTTCTTCAAACAAAGTTAGGGTTTGTCCTCACTTGATTCGAGGACATTACTATCTTTAGATTTCTTTTATTTAAAGTGTGATATACTAAGTATTTGTTTGTTTCGATTGTATGGTCATGTCCAAAGTATTCTTGAGTCTAAGATTGTCGTATGTTGAGACTTAGTATCATTTTATATCAAAGATGTTGTGAAATAATATTCGTGTGAAAAGTTTTAATTGCGCACTACTTTTCATACATGTATGCAATGAATGATGTCTAAGGGCTTCTACAAGACCTCCGAGAGGTTAAGTATGTCATGTATCGTCTCAAGAGTACCATAATTTCTAGGGGGTACTTTGGATCGTTACAAACTTGGTATCAGATCATAAGGTTATAAAGTAGTCTTAGGAATCCAAAATTCTCAAAAAGCCACGTCTTGTAGAGTCTTGTTCATTGGTGTGAGTCGCGACACATCCATGAGCGGGAGGCTATATGACGGTAGAGTTTCCCTTATTTTCTACTGTTATGTCATGCCGTAGAGTAAAAAGTTATGGGTGTCCTTGTTATTATTTTTCCTTGTGTTTATAGAAAGATCAATACTGGAAGGATGGTCGCAAGGAGGGCTGAAGAAGGGAGGGTGAATGAGGAAATTCCTTCTCAAGTTGAGCAAGTTGAGCAAGTTCATCAAGGTGCTCAAGTCCCTCAAGGTGCTCAAGTTCCTATTGGGGGTCAAGGGGATGAGGTTTTGGTGGTTCCCTAGACTTTACTAATGGAGAGATTAGAGAGGCTTTACTTGCCTGAGCCCGAGCCATGACTACTAATGTGTATAGAGACATTAGGCATAGGGTAAATGCTTTGGAGAGTACTATTACCTCTAGATTGAGGGACTTTGTGAGGATGAATCTTCCTATCTTTCTTGTCTCTAAGGTGGGAGAGGATCCCTAAAAGTTTCTTTATTGGCGTGTACAAGGTGTTGAGTGCCATGGAGGTGGCTTCTAGGGAGAAGATGCAGTTATCTTCGTACGAATGGAGGGATGTTGCTCAAGTGTGGTACACTCAATGGAAATATAATAGGCCGGTTGAGTCGGGTCCCATAGAGTGGAAAGAGGTTAAAGAGGCTTTCTTAAAGAAGTACTTTCCCCGTGAGAGGAGGGAAGTGAAGGTTGAGGAGTTCATTAATCTCAATCAAGGAAATATGAGTGTTGAAGAGTACTCTTTGAAGTTTTCTATGTTGTCTAGGTATGCTCCATCATTGGTGTCTAACCCAAGGAATGAGATGAGTAGGTTTGTGACCGGTGTTTCCGACCTTGTGAAAGAAGAATGTCATACGTCCATGCTCCATTGTGACATGAACTTGTCTAGGTTTATAGTGTATGCTCAATCCATGA
This sequence comes from Solanum sitiens, assembly GCA_016801875.1. Lineage (NCBI taxonomy): Eukaryota > Viridiplantae > Streptophyta > Magnoliopsida > Solanales > Solanaceae > Solanum > Solanum sitiens. The sequence goes on from JABWTJ010000060.1 coordinate 794,250, forward strand.
GGAGTCCAAACATAGTAGGATCTCAAATTTGAAGAGGGATGAATCCAATAATCAAAACCAACGTAGGTTCAAGAAGAGGGTCCAATGCAAGATGGACCTAGGGATCCTAAGGTCAAACTTGATAAGGGTAGTGGTTCTCAAGGTGTTAAGCATACTTGTGTTACTTGTGGAATGAAGCACTATGGGAAATGTCTAGTTGGTACCAGGAATTGCTTTGGTTGTGGTAAGGATGGTCATAAGGTGAGGGATTATCCTACTATTGCGGCTAGAGGAAGAGAGGGCAAGCAAGTTCCTCCAACTGTTCCGGAAGTTGATGTTCCAAGGAAGAATCGCTTCTATGCACTCCGGGCTAAGGGATCAAAGCCGGATGATGATGATGATGATACCGGTAAGTTATAGTTTTCTCTCTTTAATTGTTATGAGTTCCATCTAAGTGGGGGAGTATAATGAGTAGTGGAGTTGTGATTTGTTGTCTCTTATCTTCTATTCTATTCAAGCTTGAGAGTTAAAATGTCATAGTAGCATGCTACATGTTGCATTGTGTTTAGGAGTCTTGTTGAAATTGAATTTTCATTGATTCCTTGCATTGTGCATTTTATAAAGTTAAAATTGTGTTATAAATTGAGTTTATATGGTTTTATATCTCATATTTTCATGCTTTCATCATGAGTTGCTTAAGAGTTGCATTTTTGAAAAAATTGAGCATAGTTCACTGTAATGTTTTGGCAGTTTCACTGTAAGGATTTTTGAATTTTGACTAAATTATTCTTTTGTTGAAAATGGTTGTAATGTGTATAGAGTTGATGTATATAAGCATTATAATGTGTGGAGAAGGAGTTTTCCTCTATTTTAAATGAAGAATGTGAGTCTTATTGCATAATGAGTCGTAGATTAGTTTCTATCTTCTTGTGGTATTTTGAGTCTCTTGATTATGTGAAATTGGTGTTCCTCCTACATAGGTGTATTATGTATGGTGTGGTATGATTATTTTATGCTAGACTTGAGTTTATTATCTCTTGAAAGTGTTTTAAAAAAAGCAAGTGTCATTCGAGGACGAATGTTGTCCAAGTGGGGGAGATCGTAACGCCCCTAAAAACGAAGTAGGTGAAACTAGAGCCTAACATGTGTATCATGTTGTTTTAAAGTCCTAAAACGGCTAATAATAGTGTTTATAGGCAGTATTGTAACGACCTGCTTAGTCGTTTTGAGCAGCAGATTTTATTTCTGGAAAACTGTCTAAGACGACGTATCCAACGACGGACCGTCATGGGCACGATGGACCGTCGAGGGTGTCTCATTCCAAACACTTGGAATTCTTATATTTGGGTGCTGAAATCGACTCTCTGAACTTTGTGACGGACCTGCAGGACGGACCGTCACAGACATGACGGACCGTTGTGAGGTTCCGTTTCAAAACACTTCAACTCTTGAGAATTGGGTACTGAGAGCAATTCTCTGAACTCTGTGATGGACCTGCAGGACGGACCGTCACAGACATGATGGACTGTTGTGAGGTTCCATTTCAAAGCACTTCAACTCTTGAGAATTGGGTACTGAGAGCAATTTTCTGTCCGTCGTGACGGAAGTGCAGGACGGACCGTCGTAGGCACGACGGACCGTCTCAGACTCATCAAGGAAATTGAGTCTCTGAAGGTTGTGACGAACCTGCAGGACGGACCGTCGTAGGCACGACGGGCCGTCACAGGTTGCGTAATCCCAGTCTGGGTCGAATTTCTGGGTAAGTTTTAAAGGGGAGTTTTGGACTATTCTTGCTATAATTATAAATTTCGTGGGTCAATGTTAATAACTCAAATTCTTGGGGGTGTAAAGGAGATGACCTTGAGTTACTTATTGGGTTATTTCCTCATCTTTTATACCTAATTATTTGCTAATTAGGGAAAAGAGAGAGAGTTTGGAAGAAGAAAAAATAGAGAGAAGAAGGAGAGAAAGAAACGATCGATAGAGAGAGACAACCAAAGAGGAAACAAAAAGCTTTGAGAGATTGCTTGCTTGATCAAGAATCCTTGGTGAAGGTAGGTTATGGTTTTGATACTATTCGTAGTAAACTCTTAATAGTGAATGATATGTATTGGTAGTATTGTAAACCCTTCTATATGCTTAATTGTATGCTTGCATGAATGTGATTATGTGATTGTGATAAAATAAGCATAATGAAGCTTTTGAATCCAAAATCTTGAAGAAACCCTAATTCACCTTGTTATTGATGATGCCTTGGTATAAAAGAAGGCTTGAATGACTAACTAAAGTAATAGATTGATGATGCATTGGTTAGAAAAGAACGCTTGATGAATTGATAGAATGATGTTAGTGGATCGGAGTGTCACGTTCCGACACATAGTATTAGGGGATCGGGTGTCACGAACCGACACGTAGAAGTAGGGGATCGGAGTGTCACGTTCCGACACATAGTATTAAGGGATCGGGTGTCACGAACCGACACGTAGAAGTAGGGGATCGGAGTGTCACATTCCGACACATAGTATTAGGGGATCGGGTGTCACGAACCGACACGTAGAAGTAGGGGATCGGAGTGTCACGACACATTCTTACACATAGTATTAGGGGATCGGGTGTCACGAACCGACACGTAGAAGTAGGGGATCGGAGTGTCACGTTCCGACACATAGAATTAGGGGATCGGAGTGTCACGTTCCGACACATAGTAGTAGGGGATCGGAGTGTCACGTACCGACACAAGAGGAAGAAAGATAATGAATCTTAAGAGATGTTAATATACTCAATGTAATGAACCTAATTCCCAAATGAGTGTGGTATTGAGGCTTGAGTCCTCATGGATGAACTTGGTAGTACTTATTGATGATTATAGTACTTGTTGCTACATGTTGAGTATTGTAGTTGATTTATGATATAAACTGATATATACTGTTTTCTATTTTGAGTTGGCCGATGATACCTACTCAGTACTTGTGTTTTGTACTGACCCCCTACTTGTTGTTTCTTTCTTTGTTATTTGGGGAATGCAGCAAACGTACCGTCGTCTTCAACTCAGCAGCAATTCTAGCCAGTCTTCACTACACCGGATTTCAGGGTGAGCTAATGCTTCTAGCTTGGACTGGATCTTCTCTTCAATGTCTTGATGCCTTGAACTTCCGGCATGGACTAGCCTTTTATTTATTTTAGCTTCTTAGATACTTTTAGATTTGTAACTTGAGGATAGATGTTCTTGTGATGATGACTTCCAGATTTTGGGGATAATGAGTTTTAAGTCTTCCGCTTTGTATTTTGTTCAATATGTTGGGGTTTTAGATTGGTTGGTTTGCTCACATAGTAGGATAAGTGTGGGTGCCACTCGCGGCTCGATTTTGGGTCATGACTAAAACCAATCGTCCAAGTGGCATATGATACAAAGAAGTACTTGAACCTCCCATTTTCATCAAGCAACAATGTCGTCTTGCTTCAACGATTTGCAATTTCAAGCATATAATGGTACAAATTAAGTAGTGCATACTCGTGCTCATGTTTTCCCCTAACAAAATACTTAACATGCTCCTTGTGTCACGCCCGGAGCCTACACCCTGGAAGTGGCCGGCACCCAACGACCATTGCTGACCTTAAGCGAACCCTTGGCCTGACTTACTTGACTTAGCGGAAGACTTGTCTTAACTAACCTATAAAACTGAAACATTCTCATAGGAAATACTTTTAAATAACTGTCTTGGCCAAAATTGCACTTTAGTCGCAAAACAGTATATATATGTAAGTAAAGAGAGACTAAAAACTATACTGTCTGGCTAACTAACTGTCTATGAAGCCTCTACTAATACGGAGATGAATATTGGGAAAAAACACACAACATTCTATAAAGGGAAATATAGAAAGCAATAAAAGAGTTCTTGGGAAAGTAAGGAGGCTCACCACTAACTCTGGAGCTCAAACTGGATCAACGAAGCACTGCGTGCTGATCCTGGTTACCTGCATCTGCATCATAAGAAGATGCATGCCAACTGGAATCAGTACATTGAATGTACGAGTATGCGAGTTGGAATGCTAAACACAACTATAAAGCTTGAAAAGATTAACAATGAACTTATCTTGGCTCTGCTAAACTCATGAAATAACATATATATATATATATATATATATATATATATATATATGCATATGTATATGTATATATATATATGTATATATATATAAATATATATAAAGCGTGTGAAACTGTGTAAACACATAGTTCATTGAAGATAAAACAATAATAAACTCAACTTTACATATATATAAAAGTAATATAGTTTCTGTGGGAGATTCTCTAACCGACAACCATTACTATGAGCCTAAGTGATGGTACAACGTCTTACCTCACGTTTCAAGAGGATCGCTCTATACCTTGTCGTCGTTATAGAACCTGAAATACTAAGTGGATCCACTAGTCTATGCTAAAAAGCACTAAGGAATCATCTAATCTTACCTCACGTTTCAAGAGGACCGTTCTGTACCTTGTCGTCAGTATAGAACCTGAACTACTAAGTGGATCCACTAGTCTATGATAAAAAGACTAAGGAATCATCTAAAAAGTATGATCCTTCATATGTCCATTTTGGCTACATGGTTTATGGAGACTTGAGTTGATATGAACTCACTTCCATATCAGTTCTCAATACTACTCCCAAAATACTTAGCTCATATGTATTTAAAACAACTTCTTCTCTAGATTAAGATAATTGCTCAAACATAGCTTCAAAAGCTCTCTTGTAAATCATAGTTTCCTTTTCCTTTTACTAAAACTAACCATAGTCTCTGTGTAAGTGTAGCTTCCTTTCTTTCTTAAAAGTTTTAAAACATTTTGTTTAAACTCTTAGGGACTACTTAGTTCCCTTATAACTCTTGAGAAGTGAAGTCAACTTGATACTCTTTGCTTAACTTGAAACATAACTCTTAGGAAATACTTAGTTCCTTATAGCTTATGAAAATTTAACTCAAATCATTGCTTGAGCCTTAAAACAAAGTTAAAATGTTTGTTTAAGACTCTTGAATACTTTAGGAACTTACTTTGACTTGCTTCTTAGCTTTTAGACTTGACTTTGGTCTTAACTTTCCTTGAATTGAATTATGGATTCAAGGTTTAGATTTCAGTTCTTAGTAATTTCTAGATGTTTAGAACTCAATGGGAGTAATTAGAATGATTGGAAGGTGTTAATGTACCTTATAAGGACTACGAAGGCTAAACTATGAAAACTGGGCAAAAAATGCCGATCCGGGCGCACTGGTGGCGTGCTGTGCCAGCCTTAATTGACTGAGACTTGGTTCTAGCGTACCGGTGGCACGCCGCGCCAGGCCCAAGTTGACTGTAGCATCTTTTTGGTGCACTGGAGGCGTGACGCGCCTGACCTTGCCCAGGTACGTCTATGAATTTTTCAACTCATTTTCATCTCCAACACCCTCTAAACCTTCCTAGTTCTTTCAAAAATAATTGGGACTATTGGTACTCTCAATAACAACCGAATTCAACTAAAAGAATAACCTGGAGAAACAAGGATCAAATCAACAATGGCAGCCAACAATTCAATGAACAATAATTCAAAATTTTCATCAAGAACTTAACTCCTAACATGAAATCAACTCATAGATTGTTGAATTGAAACAAATTGGTGTGTGGGAGAATTATTCCAACATGAAAGATCCGACATACCTGAATAGGGATCACCCCCGACGAATTCAACTAGAATCTCTTGGCGTTCTTGGTGAAATCTTGCTCTTTCTCCCTTCTCCTTCTTCTCTTATCTTTTCTCCCAAGCCCTAAGCGTAAAAAGTATTTTTCTAATTTGAACCAAACTTGGTTTTACCCCAATTAAACCCTTAAAATTAATTAGGAAATACTAGGGTGAAAAGACTACTTTACCCTTACTAAAATTGGATTGGACTTTCCTTAGTCCAACAACCCAACTTCGAATAGGCATATCTCCCTCATACGACATCAAAAATAAGCAAAAATGGTGCCGTTGGAAAGATCTTCCCAATGGATTTCCATCCATATAAAGAACTTACTCTAACTCCTCTTGAGCTAGAAATTATGACCGTTTGAAATTGATCAAAACCAATTTTGTTTAAACTTAGGAAATTTTCCAGATTTTTCCTATTCTTTCCAAAAAAAACTATTCTTAGTTTCTTAGCTTGTTCTTAGCTATTTTGAGTTACGAGATGTTACAATATCTTCCCCTTAGGAACATTCATCCTCGAATGAGAACTCTTTCAGTAAACTAAGGGTAGTAACATCATTTCCTCCCTCAACAACAAAAGCAAGTAATAACATGCTTACACATACGTTTATAAAGTGTTAGGAAGAGAATTTTAATATCTTGATATGTATTCTCTCCAGATTCAAAGAGATGTGGATATCTCTTCTTCATATCCTCGTCAGCTTTCCAAGTCGCTTCTTCAACGAATTAGTTCCTCCAAAGAACCTTGACTGATGCAACTTCCTTTGTCCTCAACTTGCGAACTTGACGATCCAAGATATAGGTCGGAAGCTCTTCATACGATAATTTATCCTTAATTTCAACATTCTCAGTTGGTATAATCAATAAAGGATCGCCCAAGCACTTTTTGAACATAGAAACATGGAATACCGGATGAACCGCCGCTAACTCTTGAGGTAGCTCCAACTCATAAGCCACATTGCCCACTCTCTTGGAGATTCTGTAAGGACCAATATACCGGGGACTAAGTTTCCCCTTATTTCCAAACCTCATAACATCATTCATGGGTGAAACCTTAAGATACACCCAATCATCCACCTCAAACTTTAACGACCTTCTCCTAACATATGTGTAGGACTTTTGGCGACTCTGTGTCATCTTCAATTTCTCTTGAATAACTTTCACCTTCTCCAAGGCTTGGTGAACTAGATATGGTCCTATCAACCCTGCTTCACCAACCTCGAACCACCCGATAGGAGATCTACATCTTCTCCTATACAGAGCTTCATATGGATCCATTTGGATGCTTGAATGGTAACTGTTGTTGTAAGATAACTCAATGAGAGGTATGTGATCATCCCAACTCCCTTTGTATTCGATCACACAAGATCTCAATATATCTTCTAAGGTATGGATAGTACTCTATGCTTGCCCTCCGTCTAAGGATGAAAAGCAGTGCTCAAATTCACCTTCGAACCCAAAACGTTTTTGAAAGATTTCCAGAACTATGAAGAAACTTTGTGCACCTCTATCTGAAATAATGGAGAATGGAAATGAATGGGGTCTTACCGATTCTTGAAGGTACAACTTAGCATAATCCTCGGCCTAATAGGTTGTCTTTATCGGCAAGAAATGGATTGAATTTGTCATTCCATCGACAATCTCCCAAATAGAATCATGCTGCCTACGAGATCTTGGCAAGAATGTGATGAAGTCCATATTAATCATCTCCACTTCCATTCCAGAAGTTATATATTATGAGACAAACCTCCAGGCCTTTGGTGTTCTACTTTCACTTGCTGGCAATTCGGGCACTTGGCAACAAACTCAGCAATGCCCTTCTTCATCCCACCAATATACTTCTCTCATATAGTAGTACAACTTTGTGGAACCCAGATGGATGGAATATTTGGAGCTATGGGCTTCCTCCATGATCCTCTCTTGGAGTCTATCCACCTTAGGTACACACAACCTATCTTGATACTTCAGCACATTTTCCCCCTGTTCAAAATCCAACACTCTTTGCTTATGAACACTTGCCTTTAAGTCAAGAAATTGGGGTCTTGGTCTTGCTTCTCTTTCACCTTTGACAGTAATGATGACTCAGCCCCATTGGTCACACTATTCCTCCTTCTGTGGAATCCATGAGTTTTACTCCTAGGCGTGCAAGTCTGTGCACATCTCTGGCTAACTCCCTATTTTCTTCTTCAACATGAGTGGTGCTCCCATGGATAACCTGTTTAAAGTACCAGCAACCACATTAGCCTTATCTGGGTGGTAAAGAATACTCATGTCATAATGCTTGAGTAATTCTAACCACCTCTTCTGTCATAGGTTGAGTTCCTTCTGAGTGAGCACATATTGGAGGCTCTTGTGATCGTGAATATGTCCACATGAATACCATACAAGTAGTGATGCCATATCTTCAAAGCGAAAACTACTGCAGCCAATCACTATAAGAAAATAGGGAATTACATGGGAATTTTTCCTACGGAAACTTTTCGCAATTATTTCATGCGTATTTTCTTGCACAAATTCTAAATTCCTCAATATTAGAATATATTACCTACGAAAGGTATATTCCAAACAAATTCCGCAGGTAAATTTAGCGTAATTTTGCGCCAAACATGAACTTGCGATATTACCTGGGGAAAAGTAATGGTAAGTACATTATCTCTTGCCAAATTTGCAAGTACATGAACCAAAAAAATATTTTAAATTTTTTTTCTTATTCCATAGAAAAATCCCAAGGTAATCAATCCTACAAATGTTTCTGGAGATATTTTAGTGAAAATTTATCTGCGGATTTTATTACTTGGGAAATTATTTGGGGATTAGTTGCTGTGAAATTTGTTGGGAATTTATATTTGGGGATTTATCTAGGAATTTTATTACTTGGGAAATTATTTGGGGATTAATTGCTGTGAAATTTGTTGGGGATTGACCTAGGGATTTTATTACTTGGAAAATTATTTGGGGATTAATTTGTTGCGTAATTTTCTGGGGATTTATATTTGGAGATTTACCAAATCATTTTATTACTTGCAAAATATTTAGGAACTTTTTGCTAAACTTTCAGTTGAAAATTATTTTTTTAGAATTTACGTAGGAATTTCGTGACTTGAAAAATTAATCAATTATATAAAAGAACATTACAATAACATTAGTAAAAGTAATTTTAATAGAAAAATGTTAAAACCGAAGATAACAAATAACAAAAAGAAATTAAACATTAAACTAGCTAGTGAGCACGTATGGATTAAAAAAAGATGCTCAAGGAAATTAGTTTGTTCACTCATTATTGAGATTGTTGAATGGTCATCACCAAATGAGATATCAAAGAGGTGAGAATTCGTTGTCCGAAGATGATACAGAAGTAATGTGTATCTTCACGACCTGAACAAGGGGAATAAAAGGAATGAATACGCTATATATATATATATATATATATATATATATATATATAATAAAACAAATATCCTATGCCGCAACAAAAGGCATATATATTAGTTGACACATTTTCAAACTTTGGCTATTGGCCATAATACATAGGACGCTCGAGTAGAACTTTTCCTTTGATTAATTAACTTAACATAATTTTAAGGTATTATATATTGAACGATACAAATGAAGTTAAGAGTCGGTAGACTTCAAACCAACCCAATCGTGAGAAACTAAAAAATGTTTATGGTTTTAGGTATCGTTCTATATATGTTACCTTACAATTCTTCAATATTATCTATTTACCGACATTAAAAATGATACAATTTGTTTCAGTTATTAAATGATATTTATTTTCCAATAGATAATTAAGTATTTTAAAAATATAATTATTAAAAGATAAGTTTAAATTGTAAATGCCGCACATAACTAATAAAATATACCATCAATTATAACTTCATTCCACATTAAAGTTATAAATATATTTATATTTTTAATTATTTATTTATAAGAACTTTGTATGTATAATTTAAATTTTGTCTACATTTAATATCCTTAGATATGGATATTATCTCATGGAAAGTGTAAACATAAAATTTTCATGATATGTTGTGTAGTAATGATTTAATTTAAACATATAAAGAATTTATATGTTTAATTTTTTGAGAGTTAAATCACATGAACTTTAGCCAATATTTCAACATATATTTCGTTACCATATTAATATAAGATGACTTTATAGTTATTTTTGTGTAATTTATAAATGTTAAAATTATATTTTAATAATGCTTGATTAATTTAATTAATTTATCTTTTAAAATTAATCAAATTAGAGAAAACACTAAAAATTAGTGTAAATGACATTAGTAAAAGTTGTACCACATCGGTGGAATACACTAACAATTTTCCATATATAATGTCATGATTTTAATTATTGTGAGAATGTAGCAATTACTACACGTTGGACATTAGGTAGTGGGTAGGGATTGAGTTGTGCATTTAATATAGGTGGAAGATTGTATTAAATACAAGCAATCAAGAAGAGGTGTATATGTGAATAAAAAAGGGATTAAATACAAGAAGAGGTGTATATGATGTGTAGGTTGTTTAATAAATACAATAATAATTAAATAGGATATAATAAATAATACTTGCTTACATGAAATTTTTTAAATATTTATTAGAATATCTTCGTGCGGATTTACTTACGGAAAAAATGATAAGAAAATTCCTATTTTATTAATTTTTACCAAAAACATTTCGGATTTTAAAATAATTTTGTAAGAAAAATCGCAAGTAATTTACATGCGAAATATAAATCCCTAGCTAAATTACTTGGGGATTTTGAAATTCGCAAGAAATAATCTCCTATAATAGCCAACCAAACTCATGAAACTCCTTATATCTGTTGGAGATGTGGGTATAGTCCAACTCTGAAATGCACCGAATGTGCAACCTCAAGGAAAAGTCACCAATGCTGAATTTGTGAGGTTATCCAGATGTTAAGCCAAGCGGTGACTAACCAAGTCGGGCAACAGAGAGGAGCTCCACCAGACAGAACTGCACCTAGAGGAGCCACTTTTGGTACTGGAGGAGGGGAGAATTGTCTCTTCGCAATTAGTAGCCAACAAGAGCAAGAGAACTCTCCAGATGTTGTCACGTGTATGATCAAAATCATTACTTTTGATGTTTATGCTTTGTTAGACGCAGGATAAAGTTTATCTTTTGTAACTCCTTTTATTGTAAATCAATTTGAGATTTTTCCTTACAAACTTAGTGAACCCTTCTGTGTTTCTACACCCGTTAGGGAGTCTATTCTAGCGGAAAAGAGGCTATCGTGATTGTCATGTCTCTATCAATCACAAGTACACCATGATTGATCTTGTAGAGTTAGACATGGTAGATTTTGATGTCATTCTAGGTATGGACTGGTTTTATGTCTGTTATGTGTCAATAGATTGTAGAACTCGAGTTGTCAAGTTCCAGATTCCTAATGAGACAGTCATAGAGTAGAGGAGTGATACGCTCAAATTTACTTCTCGAAAAGAAGTATAAGCGGTCGTATCAAGTAAAGAACCCAACTATGAGGTTGAGGTCGATCCCACGAGGAAAATGATTTAGACTTAACCTTAACCTACTATTACTCTTATTTAGTCAAGTCCTTTCCGAAAACGAATAACAAAAAGGGGGGTTTTGAATAACAAATGTAATTGGCTAATTCTACGTAAATAAGTAACACGTTCAAAGATTTGATTTTTATCAAGTAATTAAAGTAACTAGGGCTTAAGTGTTCCCCATAGGTTCATAACTCGGTAATTCTAGCTATAACAATCCTTTCCTAATATCTTGCATGCAAAGTGGTAAGTTATGTATCCCTAATTCCTTGGTCCGGCAATTAGAAAATTTTACTCCGCACCTTGGTCCGGCTACGTATGTATGCTTTACTAAACCGTACCTTTACCTCATATTAAGCATCATAATCGATATTTGGCTTAGTTGTTACTTCGAACCAACCAACACTAGCTTATTAGATAATATATACTAAATCTACATTGATAATTCTTTTCTTATTATCTACCTCCTTGGTCCGGCAAGTAGCAATAAGGCGAGTTCTAACGTTGGCCACCGTTAAAATGACTTCTAAATGAAAGAAATATCAATACATGCAAGATATTATTTGAGAATTTTTATTTTAGTTAGATTTCACCTTGTTATTTACCCATGGTTCCCACAATCCTAGTTATGGAGTTTAGTGCCCCATGTTAATAATCACACAATTCATATTAATTAGATAAGAATTCATGCACTTACTTTGATGAGATTGAATATAATCCAGAAAATTACTTAAGTTAATCACAAACTTGCAACAAACGATTCCGGAAAATAAAGTAGTTTCCAAAATCTCAAACTTCAATACTTAAAACAATAAAACTAAAAAATATCCAAAAGTCTAACCCCAAAAACGAGGTATTTACAATACTAGGATCCTAATAAAAGATGGAAACCTATTTAAGGAAAATCTGTCCAAAAAATGCGTCTGAGTCAACGACTTGGAATGACGGACCGTCGAGGCCACGATGGACTGTCGAGGCCCTCCGTCGTTCCATACTTAGAATCCTCTGAAGCTGGGTATTGGGTCTACTTTCTGTTGACGTTGATGGATGTGCAGGATGGTTCGTCGTGGCTATGACGGTCCGTCTAGAGCCTCCGTAGCCCCACACTTAGTCAGAATTCCCCACCTTCCTTTGTCAGTCTTCTTCTTCTCACGATGGTGTCCACCTACGGACCGTCGATGGCTCCGTAGGTTGCCACTTCTGCAACTTTCAGCACAAAACTCTCACGTTCTCCTTCTGGACAAATTTCCTAAAAACAGAGAGAAAATTACATTAAAACTAATACAAAAAGGCCTTAGACACACACTAAACTTAAGGAAAAAGCATTGAAAGTACCGTATAACCACGGTACATCAACACCCTCAACTTAAATTCGTTGTTTGTCCTCAAGCGACGCACTATGACTCACCATAAAATCTTTGTACAAGAGTATCCTTATTTTAGCTTTTTGCAATCATCTGGCTATCAATCCCAATTATTTTCAAATTGAGTTATGCATGCTATCACTATTAGGCTTGATCATGTGGATCAGACCATGACACAGACTAACCACACACAGACACCTATCCTCATTAATCTCTCACCAAGGTACCAATTTTTCGGTATTGCAACTAGTGTCCTCACTCCAAAACAACATCCTCATTTTTCACAAAATGATTTCACTTTGAGTATAAGGATTATTTTTCAACACTCACTCTCAGAACAACTTCACATCTCATTTATACTTATTGCCATAGGCTTGCCCTTATTTTCACTGCTTTAAGTTCACCATAATAGACTCTTAGGATCACGATAGGACTTTCTTAGCTTGTAACTTAGGCTCGGGGTCAGATTGGATACATTTAGATGCATTTTTAGTGACTTATTGCCCTCCTTGACATAATAACTAAGCGTCCTACCTTTTCATCGTTTTATTCCGCCCTATTTCTTAATTTTCTTGCATTCTTTCACCTTGCCATTCTCCCTTCTTTCTCCTTTTGTGTAAGTAACTCTTTTTTTTTCTCCTTTTTTTATTCTTTTGTTACTTGTATTTTCAAGTTTTCAACTTTTTCTTAATTCACTTTTCTTTTGTTCTTTCTCTCTCTTTATTCTTTCAACCCCACTTTCCATGGCATTCCTCATAATAGCCACCCTCAACTCATGCCTTTGCCATGAGTCAAGGTACACAATACCCAAAGTTGGGTCAGGGCCGCGACAAGGTTGTTTGCTGCATTAGCCACCCTCAACTTATGCTTTTGGCATAAGCTGAGGTGCAAATGTTCAAGGAGGGACCAGGGCCAACACATTGTTCCCAAAAGATCAGTTGGGTTGAAAAAGAAAGGTCTATTTTAAGCTCAAATCATTTGGATCAAAAAGGGATTAATTTCATTCGGTTTTCTTTTATTTAGGCTAAAGATTGGCTATATTGAACAAGGGCCTATGATCCTTTCCTAAATATCTATCATAGCTTACTTTTTAGCAGGACTAACCAGGCAAGTTCTAGCTCAGTATAAATAGTGGACTATCCAAATTTTCCTCACACTCTCTTGACATGTCATTACTCTACCAGATTATCAGACACCTAGTTCGAGTCTTAGATTTAGGATCATGCAGTAGTGTATCTCTGTGTCATGCTTAGAGCCATACATTTATCAGTTACTATGCCTAGTCATCCATCATTTTTGTTAAAAATCAGGATATAATTTTAGTTTAGCCATCACGCTTCAGAGTCTATTTCTATAATATGTACAAAATATATCAACGTGCCGGTTCAACAATAAAGTAACCAGTCTCTTGGGGGAAAAGAACACTGGTAAGAAAAACCCAAGAGAGGATCGTGAGTTGGGCTACTCAGACTTCACCCTAGCACTCACTTTCCATTTACCCCACCCCCAACAAAAAAATGCAATTGTTCCCAATGCATAAAAATATCTGAAATAGAGTGGTAGGTGAAGCAAACCTGAGGCGCAAAGCGCCGGTGATCAACAAGCTGGCGGGTCCGGTTTCTCGGAACCCGCTCCCTCTGAAGTAGGGACACCACCAGTAGTGTCCTCAGTAACGACAGCACCTTCAGTAGTGCTCCTCTCAATCTCTGCAACTCCGGAGCTAGACGCTCCAGCATCCACCTCCATAACCCTCAACGTACGGGCCTCCTCATCAATAAAAGAGGCTCTCCTCGCAGCCTCCAACTCGTGGCGCTCCCTCTTTCGATCCCGGGACTCATCTTCATCTCTAGTCCGGTGCCTCTTGGCACGCTCTCGTGATGGAGGTGGTGGCACATCAGTAGTGGCAAATAGGGAAGCCATCACCGTGTCCTCAGCAGGCTCTGTAGAAGGGGCCTAAGACTCTGGCACCCGAGCCTCTAGTATAGCATCCAAGTCGGCTCGTAGACTCGCCACAGCAGCCTGGAGAGACGTCACATCCACAGTAGGGGCTGGTCTGGCAAGAACCCATAGCTCAAAAGCGTCCAGGCGCTGGTGGACCTCCATAACCTTCCGTTCAGTGTGCTGGGCCATCTTTCTCTCTAGACGCTCGTCTGCCTCGGCAATAGACTTCTGCATCCAAGGCTGGATGTGGTGCATAAGTGTGGCCATTTACCCTAGCAAGTGGGACCAGAGTAGCCTGAGGAGTCGAAGGGAAGGAGCTAGGAGCGGTGCTACCACCCGGGATAGACTCGACCAGAGTGGTGTAGGTGGTATCAGAAGTATACCGGTTAGCCGCTTGGGCTTGCTCAACTATTGCCGCTAGGGTATCACCAAGCGGCTACACCTCCGGACGGGGCCCTCTGTCGGGAGCCAACTCATTGGCATCATCCCGAATGAGGCCGATATCAACTGTGCCCGGCGGGGTCTTAAGCACAATTATGTGCCACACAGGCACTCCTGCTAACCTGCACAAAGCAAACACCATGCAGGGGAAATGGTAAGTGGTAGTGGCCTTGAAGGCCCTCTCGTGCATCACCGCCTGTAGTAGCCAGGCAAAGTCTACCTCGAACGCTGCTATCATCGCCGCCATCAGTACTGCACGATCCCAAGTGACAGTGTTGTCTGCTGTAGTGGGGGAAAGGTAGTGTCGGACTAGTAGCCATAAAAACTTGGTTGCGAAGGTGAGGTTATCCTTCTTGATACTACCTTTGGGCTCTCTCACCCAGTCGGCAGCCTTACCATCAACAGATAAGTGTTGTGCAATCCACCGCTTGGTGGTCTCCCTCAACTCTGGCTCGCGCTGGAAGCGGCCATCTTTAATCAACTTCCACCGATAGTCAAACTCGGCTGTGAGAGGTGTCTGAGTAGCATCAACATCTGGGCCATAAAGAAATCTGCGGATGGCCGGCAAAGAAATGTCCACCCGCTTGCCGCGGACCTGGACGTAGTCTAGAGGGGCATATTTGGCGGGGGCTGCCCACCTGTCCAAGTGAGATCGGAGAGTCGCCACATATGAGGCGTAGAACTCTCTGACCATCTTCTCACTATAGCGGCCCAAAGGTCGGGCCGTCCACTCCAGCCGATGTCGGGTTAACAACTCATGTATGGCCGGCATGGTGGGCAGGCTCTCCGTGCGAACCCGCCGCTCAAGTGTCAGTGTCCGAGTCATGACACCCTTGTCGTTCGGCATCTTGGCATCTATGTAGACCTGATACTGTCCCTTAACACACCACCGGTTGGGCTGATCAGCAACCGGAGCGGGGACACCAGACTGGGGTGCTGGAGTAGAGTCAGCACTAGCAGCCTCATCAGACGAGGCAGACTGGGATGCGGTGGCGGGAACAGAGGCATCCTCAGACCCGGAGACCTCCTCTGAACGGGAAGCTTCCTCCGAACCAGATGCCTCCACGGAGCCAGATGCTCCCTCTGACTGTGCAGCCGACCCAGAAGGTGTGCCGGTCAGTATGCGCTCCTCGTCAGACTGGGAGGCAGTGACTACGCCGGGCGCCACCCTCGTGGGAGTGGCTCTGGTGGGGAGGGCAGCAGGTGTAGCAGTGCGGGTGCCAGGTGGCACGTACTCTGGGTCACGCTCATCATCTGAGCCGATGACCAGTCGGTTGAACGGGGCGACGGACTTGGAACGCCCTCGTGAATAGACACGGTCCTGTTTAGGAGCCATGAGTACCTGCAAAAAGAAGTAGTTAGTACCAGTGGAAGCAGCAAAATACAAAAAATGAAATGGCAGTGCAGAATGGACCCATCGACGGTCCGTCGTGGTGGTCCGTCGAGGGACACTTGGAGAAAGTTTTCAAAGCATCAAGAACATGAGGTTCTGACAGAGACGACGGACATGCAGGACGGACCGTCGAAGGCACGACGGTCCGTCATGGGCTCTCGTCGAGGGATACTTAGAGTAAATTTTAAAATCGTCAGAAACCAAGGTTCTGACAGTGACAACGAACATGCAGGACGGACCGTCGAAGGCATGACGGTCCGTTTTGGGTGTTCGTCGAGGGACACTTAGAGTAAATTTTAAAATCGTCAGAACCAAGGTTCTGACAGAGACGATGGACATGCAGGACGGACCATCGAAGGAACGACGGTCCGTCATGGGTGCTCGTCGAGGGACACTTAGAGTAAATTTTCGTCAGAAACCAAGGTTCTGACAAAGACGATGGACATGTAGGACGGACCGTCGCAGGGACAACGGTACGTCGTAAAAGTCCGTCGATGGACACTTGGGGAAAGCAAGGGGATTGGGGTTTATGGACCCCGACGATGGTCCATCATAGGATCGATGGTCCGTCGACGGGGTCTCGTACTGACCTTCAGGGGTTCAGTTTTGTAGCCACATTGGTTCCCTATGTATTCATTTTGGGAAGACTAAGTGTACCAATTATCTACCCATCATCCCATCATCCCAAGGGCAAGAATATTATCAAGTTTTAAAATTCAAATTCTAACAGTCTATCAGCCCTAGGTCAGAGGCGGTGTCAGGAAAAACACGCTAGTTCTAGTAAAATAACCCAATTCATAGTCAAAGCAATAGCCTACGGGGACTTAGCACTATGGGTGTGAGTTTTAGCATACAATAAGGGTCCTAAATTGGAGACCCAGTCTGTAAGACATCAAGTTTAATGGAAAACAAGAAAAAAAAAACAAAATTATCGATAATAAGTGAGAGATCAGAAGAACATACCTGATAAATATCAAAGAGGAGAAAGAAGAAAAGCACAGGTAGTTGAACAACAACTCAAAAACACAAGCCCCCACTGCCATCCAATGGACTGAAGAGTTTTGAGAATTTGGGGGAGAAAAGGGGTGTGGGAATATGGAGAAGATGATGGGAATCAACAGATAGGAGAGGTAATGGGAATTAGAGGTGATGAAATAGGGGGGAAGTGGTAGGAAATGGGGAGAGGGACGGTTATGATGAGTTAAATGAGGGGGTAGGAAGTTTAAAAGTTTAAAACTTTTAATATTCAGCCGGACGGGTTGGGTCGGGTTTGTGGATAAAGTTGCGATGATTCTTCATCGATGGACCGTAACAGGTGCGACGATCCGTCGTGGGTTCCCTAACTTAAAAAAAATTGAAAGACTTACCTGGGCATGACGGATCCTACCAACGGTCCGTCGCAGGTACGACGGTCCATCGATAGTTCCGTCGATGGGTGCAGCAGACAAGTTTTCTGCAGATTTCTTGTGTTTTGATTCCTGCACATTTAGCACCCATTAAGCTAATCTTTTTTGTATTTTCTGGACACTTTTCGACATGGACCCGAATCTATGCTCTAGCTAACACTACTAAAAAAAAAAAAGAGTAGTTAGATGAGACATTACATAAATAAATGCAAGAATAATGCAACTATTCCTAAAAAGTAACGAAAGACCTATAGTTGGCTAGAGGATACATATTGGGTTTCCTCCCAATCAGCGCTTGATTTAACGTCGCGACACAACGGAAGACTCTTGATTACTCAGACTTCATCAAGATGGTATGCCTCGATCACTTCATTCCTCGATTCAGCATGCCCCAGATAGATTTTAATTTGCTGTCCGTTCACCTTAAACCGCACACCCTCCTTATTCTCCAACTCAACCGCACCATGAGGGAATAGTTGGGTGATCAAGTAGGGACAAGTCCATTTGAACTTGAGTTGGCCCGGAAACAAGCGCAGCCTAAAATTGAATAAAAGGAACAAATCCCCAACCACAAAATCGCGCTTCTCAATCTTTTGGTCATGGTACTTATTCATCTTTTCTTTGTAGAGGGCTGAACTTTCATATGCCTTCAAGCAAAATTCATCAAGCTCATTCAACCCGTTTAACCTTTGTTCTGCAGCCTCATTCCAATCCATTTTCAACTTCTTCATTGCCCACATGGCTTTATGTTCTAATTCAACCGGTAAGTGACAAGTCTTACCATATACAAGTTGGTATGGGGACATACCAATGGGAGTCTTGTATGCTGTCCGGTAGGCCCAAAGAGCATCATCAAGCCTCCTTGACCAATCCGTTCTACTAGCATTCACTGTTTTCGACAAATTCTGCTTAATCTCCCTCTTTGACACCTCAACTTGCCCACTAGTTTGAGGATGGTACGGAATGGCCACATTATGGCGAACCCCATACTTTTCCAGTAATCCCTTAAATAGCTTATTGCAAAAGTGGGATCCCCCATCACTAATAATAGCCCTTGGGGTGCCAAATCTGGAAAATATGTTATTTTTCAAGAATGCGGTGACACTCTTCCCTTCATTATTTGCAAGTACGATAGCCTCTACCCATTTAGACACATAGTCGACTACCACAAGAATATACTTCATCCCATGAGAACTCACAAAAGGGCCCATAAAGTCAATGACCCACACATCAAATAATTAAATCACAAGGATGGGATTTAAAGGGATCTCTTGATTCGTTGAAATGCCACCATCTCTTTGGCATCTATCACATGCCTTGGCGAACTCATGAGCATCTTGGTGGATAGTTGGCCAATAGTAGCCACATTGCAAGATTTTGTGGGCTGTCCGGATACCACTATGTTGCCCACCTACAGGTGAAGAATGGCACGCCTCCAAAACACTCAACTTCTCAACTTCCGGCATACAACGCCGAATAAACCCATCAGCACAACTCCTATATAAGTATGGTTCATCCCAAAAGAACCTTTTTCACATCATGCATGAACTTTTTCCTTTGATGAAAGGACAAGTCCGGTGGGACGATATCACTAGCCAAATAATTCGCAAAATCTGCGAACCATGGGATCAAGTCTTGGGAGGCGGCCAATACATGCTCATCAGGGAAAGTATCATCAATTTTAGCCTTTTAACCCAACTCCCTCATTGCTTCATCTTCTAATCGGGACAAGTGATCAGCAACTTGATTTTCGGTCCCTTTTCTATCTTTCACCTCAAAGTCAAATTCTTGCAATAGTAATACCCAATGAATCAACCTCGGTTTTCCATCCTTATTTGCCATCAAATATCTCAAAGTAGAATGATCAGTATGCACTATAACTCTAGTGCCAAGAAAATAGGAGCGAAATTTCTCGAAAGCAAAGACTACTGCAAGGAGCTCTTGCTCAGTCACGGTGTAGTTCTTTTGAGCTTCATTGAGGGCTTTACTAGCATAGTAAATAGGGTGAAGGATTTTATACCTTCGTTGACCCAAAACTACACCAAGAGCAACTCCGCTCGCATCACACATCACCTCAAACGGTTTGCTCCAATCCGGAGAAATGATAATAGGTGCAGACACCAACTTTTCCTTTAGCTCACCAAATGCCTTAAGACAAGATTCATCAAAATAAAACTTACACTCTTTCTCAAGCAACTTGCACAAGGGATGTGCAATCTTCGAAAAAATCCTTGATAAACCTCCGGTAAAAGCCCGCGTGCCCTAGAAAGCTTCTCACACCTTTTACAGAGATGGGTGGAGGAAGTCTCTCTATCACCTCAACTTTAGCTCGATCAACCTCTATACCCTTCTCTGAAATACGATCGCCCAATACAATACCTTCTTTCACCATGAAGTGACATTTTTCCCAATTAAGCACAAGGTTGCAGTCTTTACACCTCTTAAGAACCTCAGACAAATTACTCAAACACCGCTCAAAGAATTCACCAACCACAGAAAAATCATCCATAAACACCTCAATAGTGTCCTCCACCATATCGGAGAATATTGACATCATACATCTCTGAAATGTGGCCGGTGCATTACATAACCCAAACGGCATTCTCTTGAACGCGAAGGTCCCATATGGACAAGTAAAGGTGGTTTTCTCTTGATCCTCCGGTGCAATAGAAATCTGATTACAACCCGAATAACCATCAAGAAAACAGTACCACCCCTTTCCTGCAAGTCTGTCCAACATCTGATCGATGAAGGGGATAGGAAAATGGTCCTTCTCGGTCCATGCATTTAATTTCCGGTAATCCATACATACCCTCCATCCAGTCACAGGTCTCATTGGAACAAGCTCATTTTTCTCATTGGGGACCATAGTCATTCCCCTTTCTTAGGTACACACTGAACAGGGCATACCCAACTACTATCGGCGATTGGATATATCACTCCAGCATCCAACCACTTAATGATTTCTTTCTTCACCACCTCTTGCATAGGTGGATTTAAACGTCTCTGGTGCTCAATACTTGGTTTATGATTGGGCATGAGTTGGATTTTATGCAAAAAGTTACCGGGAGGGATCCCAATAATATCCGCAATAGTCCACCCAATAGCTCTTTTGAAATTTTTTAACAATGTCACCAAACTCTCAACTTGATGCACAATTAGATCTGATGCATTAATTACCAACAAAGTGTCACCTTTTCCAAAGAATACATACCTCAGATGAGGTGGTATAGCCTTAAGCTCTAATTTTGGAGCCTCCTCTATAGATGGTTTCGCGGGTGGAGATTCGCGATGCTTCATACCTAATTCAAATTTCTTTGGTTTAAACCGAACATCACCTCGATCAAGTGCCGCGACCCATGACCCATAATCTTCAATGCAATTACTATCAAAATTCATGATCACTACCGCTAGTGCTTCTACACCCAGACATTCTTATTTTTGTACCTCGGATGACTTTTTAACTCTGTAAGATATGGCACATACTGATTGGAGTTCACCACTCTGCCTCATGGACCCACAAATATTGAAAGTCACTTCTTCATTATTCAACCGAAATTTCATTTGCCCTTTTTCCATATCAACCAAGGCTCTACCCGTAGCAAGGAATGGCCTCCCAAGGATGATAGGCACCTCAAAATCGACCTCACAATCAAGAATCACAAAATCGTCCGGAAATATGAATGACTGCACCTTTACTAACACATCATGGAGTATCCCAATAGGCCTCTTCACTGTTCGATCGGCCATCAGTAGCCGCATCGCAGTGGGCTTTGGGTCACCCAAACCCAACTTCTTTTAAATAGAGAGAGGCATCAGATTTATGCTTTCCCCAAGATCACATAATACTTTCGCAAAGTGTAATAACCCAATTGTACATGGAATAGTGAAGGCACCCGGATCTTCTTTCTTTTGCACTAGAGACCTTGTAGCAATAGCACTTCAATGTTGCATTCTATCATCATCCTCGAAACTGACCGATCTTTTCTTGGTAACCATATCTTTCATAAACTTGGCATAACCGGGCATTTGTTCAATAGCTTCTATTAAAGGGTCATTGATGGAAAGCTGTTTCAACATATTGATAAAACGCCGGTATTTGCCATCCTCGGTCTTTTTCACTAACCTTTGTGGGAATAGAGGTGGTAGTCTAGGCATGGGGGTCACCTTCTGGGGTACCTCAGCTTCTTTCTCCATTTTATCTCCTAACTCACCACTAACATCCACTACCTCATCATCACCTCTTATAACGTTTTCTACACCAGACAGCATCGGTGGGTCAATGGTTTGTTTACCACCTCGATTTGTGACTGCCATACAATGTCCATCATTTTTCGGATTTTGGACAGTGTTGCTAGGAAGAGTGCCCGGTTGGCGTGGGTTCACAGTCGAAGACAATTGGGCCAGTTGCAACTCAAGATGCTTGATCAAGATTGCATGTGTATCAACTTTCTGCCCAATACTCGCTAAGTTACTCATCAACTCTTTAGTGTGCTCATCACTAGCATCGAACCTCCTCATCATTTTATACAACATATCCTCAACTCGCGCCATACTACCTCCACCATCCCTAGAAGTAACTTCACGATTTTGAGGTGGAACATAGGGCCCACTCCTATCATATCTGTTACAATAGTTACCTCGGTTGAAGTTGTTGTCGCGGTTGTAATTCCCATATCAAACATAATGACCCTCTCAGTTGTACTTACCATAGTTCCGACCTTGGTTTCCTTGACCTTTGCGCCAATTCTCCAGATTAGAGCTTTGAACGTTTGGTCGGAAACCCCCCCCTGCTCAGTTACTGCATAAGAGTCCTCCTCATAGTAATAATCATCAGTTGGCAGTGATGGTTTAGACAAGTAGTTCATCGCATTTACCTTTTCTGCACCGCATTGACATGTTTCAACACTAACCAAAGCTCAGTTCTCATTTGAGCCATCTTTTCATGAATCTCGTCTGTGGCTGGGTTGTGTGCGAACTGTACTGCAAAAGTGTTTCTCCCAGTATCTTACTTCCTAGTACTCCATGCTTTATTATTTCATTAGATTTTCTCCAACTTCTTAGCGATCTCAGCATAAGGACACTCCCCATAAGAACCACCCGCTATCGTATCCAATACTGCTTTATTATTATCATTTTGTCCCCGATAGAAGTACTCTTTCAGCAACTCATCATCGATGCAGTGATTGGGGACACTTCTCAAGAACGAAGTGAATCTGTCCCAAGAACTAGTGACTGATTCTCCCGGTAGAGACACAAAGTTGTTCACCCTATCTTTGTGGTTTAGATTCTTAGACACCGGGTAATAATGTGCTAAGAACACATCCCTCAATTGATTCCAAGTGTAGATTGAGTTATAGGGGAGTTTTGTAAACCATATAGCAGCCTCTTCCATCAGTGAGCGAGGAAACACTCTCAACCCAATTACGTTCATATTCAAATCAGGCCTCCCTACACAACTCTTACACACCGACCTCACTTTGGCGATGTGAGCATGTGGTTCCTTAGAAGGTAGCCCCGAAAACAAACCTCTAGCGGTGAGCATTTGCATCAGACTACTAGTTACCACGAACGTATGTCCATGTGTTAGGGGAGGTAAGACAAGTGGCCCATCAGAGTCGGTAATGTTATCATATCCCCTATAATACTCTTGAGGGCGTGGAGCGGGAGGTTGCCTCCGTATTTCATCTTCCCCTCGATTTTCAGGTAATAACTGACCATGAGCATCAACCAGAGCTGGGATGTTCTGGTTCAGATCATCATCGTTAATACCCAAGTTTCTATTCATCCTGCGTAGTGTATGCTCTAATTCGAGGTCGTGTGGAAGTATGGGTTCTCTTCTACTTCGCGTAACTGACATACACGGAAGTTATATCTGCAAAAGAAAAAAACAACAAGAAAAAAGTAAAATTAGGAAAATATTGACTAAACTTCAGTAATAAGCTTAAAGTTAATCTACTTGATACGCTCAAATTTACTTCTTGAAAAGAATTATAAGCGGTCGTATCAAGTAAAGAACCCAACTATGAGGTTGAGATCGATCCCACGAGGAAAATGATTTAGACTTAACTTTAACCTACTATTACTCTTATTTAGTCAAGTCCTTTCCGAAAACAAATAACAAAAAGGGGGGTTTTGAATAACAAATGTAATTGGCTAATTCTACGTAAACAAATAACACGTTCAAAGATTTGATTTTTATCAAGTAATTAAAGTAACTAGGGCTTAAGTGTTCCCCATAGGTTCATAACTCGGTAATTCTAGCTATAACAATCCTTTCCTAATATCTTGCATGCAAAGTGGTATGTTATGTATCCCTAATTCCTTGGTCCGGCAACTAGAAAATTTCACTCCGCACGTTGGTCTGGCTACGTGTGTATGCTTTACTAAACCTTACCTTTACCTCATATTAAGCATCATAATCGATATTTGTCTTAGTTGTTACTTCGCACCAACCAACACTAGCTTATTAGATAATATATACTAAATCTACGTTGATAATTCTTTTCTTATTATCTACCTCCTTGGTCCGACAAATAGCAATAAGGCGAGTTCTAACATTGGCCACCGTTAAAAAGACTTCTAAACGAAAGAATTATCAATACATGCAAGACATTATTTGAGAATTGTTATTTTAGTTAGATTTTACCTTGTTATTTACCCATGGTTCCCATAACCCTAGTTATGGAGTTTATTTCCCAATGTAATAATCACACAATTCATATTAATTAGATAAGAATTCATGCACTTACTTTGATGAGATTGAAGATAATCCAAAAAATTACTTGAGTTAATCACAAACTTGCAACAAACGATTCCGGAAAATAATGTAATTTCCAAAATCTCAAACTTCAATACTTAAAACAATAAAACTAAAAAATATCTAAAAGTCTAACCCCAAAAATGAGGTATTTACAGGTATTTATAATACTAGGATCCTAATAAAAGATGGAAAACTATTTAAGGAAAATCTGTCCAAAAAACGCATCTGAGTCGACGACTTGTAACGACGGACCGTCGAGGCCACGATGGACCGTCGAGGTCCTCCGTCGTTCCATACTTAGAATCCTCTGAAGCTGGGTACTGGGGCTACTTTTTGTTGACGTTGACGGATGTGCAGGATGGTCCGTCGTGGCTATGATGGTCCGTTGAGAGCCTCCGTAGCCCTACACTTAGTCAGAATTCCCCACCTTCATTTGTCACTAGAAGATGGTGGCCAGCTATGGACCGTTGAGGTCACGAAGGACCGTCGATGGCTCTGTAGGTTGCCACTTCAGCATCTTTCAGCACAAAACTCTCACGTTCTCCTTCTGACAAATTTCCTAAAAACAAAGAGAAAATTACATTAAAACTAATACAAAAAGGCCTTATACACACACTAAACTTAAGGAAAAGGCATTGAAAGTACTGTATAACCACGGTACATCAAGGAGTAGTTCATCAGTGCCTAAGGGTTGTTTTGTTTCATACCATAAGGCGAGAAAGTTAGTTTTAAAGGGGTGTATCTATCACTTAGTCCGAGTTAATGACTCAAGTGTTGAGGTACCTTCCCTTCAGTCAGTTCCTAAAGTAAGTGAGTTTCCATAACTCTTTCCTGTTGATTTACTCGGAGTCCCTCCTGAGAGAGAAATAGACTTCGACATAGACACCATCCCAGATACTCTTCCTATATCTATTTTTTCATACAGAATGGCAGCAGCAAAGCTAAAAGAGCTGAAAAAACAATTGAAAGATTTGTTAGACAAAGGCTTTATTCGGCCAAGTGTCTCACATTGGGGCGGTCCGATCTTATTTGTGAGAAAGAAAGATGGGTCCCTTAGGATGTGTATAGATTATCGTCAGTTGAATAAGGTGACCATCAAGAATACTTATCCTCTTCCAAGGATAGATGATCTTTTTGACCAGGTACAGGGTGCTTCTTGCTTCTCAAAAATTGATCTCAGATTAGGCTACCATCAGTTAAAAGTTAGGGAATGTGATATTTCAAAGACAACTTTTAGAACCAGATATGGACATTATGAATTTTTGGTTTTTTCTTTGATTTGACCAATGCACCTGCAACATCATGGATCTTATGAACAATGTCTTCAAACCTTATTTAGATATGTTTGTCATCGTCTTTATTGATGATATACTGATTTATTCAAGGAATTAAGAGGGTCACACTAGTCACATCATAATTGTTCTCCAGACTCTGAGAGATAAAGAGTTATATGCCAAGTTCTCTAATTGTGTGTTTTGGCTTAAGTCTTTGGCATTCTTGGGCCACATTATTTCTGGTGATGGGATTAGAGTTGATACCCAAAAGATGCACCTCCAGTCCCTCACATTTATTCTAGCGGTACGACCTCTTGCTGTGATGTACCGTGGTTTCACGGTATTTCTAATACTTTTTCCTTAAGTTTAGTGTGTGTCGAGAGCCTTTTTGTGTTGATTTTGATATAAGTTTATCTTTGTTTGCAGAAAATCTGTCTAAGGAAGAACGCGGGAGTTTTTGAGAAAGAATTGCAGAAGAGACCACCTACGGAGCCTATGACGGTCCGTCGCGGCTGTGACGGTCCGTAGGTGGCATCGTAGTGAAGGAAGAAGTTGCTGAAGGAAATTTGGGGAAGTCTGACCAAGTGTGGGATTACGGAAGTTCGTGACGGACCGTCACATATACGACGGTCCGTCCTGCATATTCGTCGTAATTATCAGAGAGTAATCCCAGTACCCAAAATTCCAAAGTTCAAGTGTATTGGAACGAAGACCCTCGACGGGACGTCATGCTCGCGACGGTCCGTCATACCTGTCCGTGGGGGGAATGAAGAAAGCAACGTGAGAAGATGTGAAGTATGGGACGACGGAGGCTATGACGGTCCGTCGTGTCCATGACGGTCCGTCACGTGGTCCGTCGACGCAGACGCGTTTGGACAGATTTTTAGTAAATAGAATCCTTATTTGATTAGGTTTTTATTTTTCTTATAAATAGTTGGAAAAACCTCGTTTTTGAGGTTAGACTTTCTGGATAATTTTTAGTTTATAGTTCTTCGATTATATTAGTAAACTCTTGATTTTGGAAATTAAGATATTTTCCGGGAATTGATTGTTGTGGATTTCGGTGATTAATCAAGTTGAATTCTGGGAAATTATTCGTTTTCATAAAAGTAAGTGCATGAACTTTTCCATTAACGATATGAATTGTGTAATTACGAACATGGGTAACTAAACCTCATAGCTAGGGTTGTGGGAACCATGGGTGAATAACAAGGTAGAAATCTAACTTCAATAACAATTTCTAGAGTGGTGTCTTGCATGTATTGATAATTCTTTCGTTTAGAATTCTTTTTAACGGTGGCCAACGTTAGAACTCGCCTTAATGCTACTTGCCGGACCAAGGAGGTAGATAATAGGAAAAGAATTATCAACATAGATTTAGTGTAGACTATCTAATAGACTAGTATTGGTTGGTACGAGTTAATAGCTTAGTCAAATACCGAATACGATGTTTAATATGAGGTAAAGATAAGGGTTAGTATAGCAACACACGTAGCCGGACCAAGGTGCGGAGTGAAATTCTCTAGATGCCGGACCAAGGATTTAGAGATACATAACTTATCACTTTACATGCAAGATATCAGGATAGAGATGTTATAGTTAGATTTACCAAGTTAGGAACCTGTGGGGAACACTAAAACCCTAGTTACTTTTATAATTTGATTAAAACTCCGAAAGTTAAAATTGTTAGTTGTTCATTCTTATTTAGTTAATTATTTTCATTAATTTAGAAATAAAACCCCCCTTTTTGTCTTTTGGTTTATTGGAAAACAGTTGGCTAAATAATAGTAATAATAAAATAAAGTTAAGTCTGAACTATTTTCCTTGTGGGATCGATCCCAACCTCATTAGTTGGGTTCTTTACTTGATACGACCGCTTTACTTCTTATTTGAGAAGTAAGTTTGAGCGTATCAAATTTTGGCGCCGCTGCCGGGGAAAGTAGCTTTTAGATTAACTTTAATTTATTACTAAAATTTAGTTAATATTTTCCTGATTTTACTTTTTCTGTTGTTTTTGATTTTTTTTAGGTTTGACGTCCTTGTATGCCAAATACACGGAGCGGAAGAGAACCCTTGTTTCCCTACGATCACGAGTTAGAGCGTACACTACGAAGAATGAATCGAAACTTGGGTATAAATGATGATGATCCAAACCTGAACAACCCAGCTCCGGTTGATGCTCATGGTCGATTATTACCTGATAATCCTAATCCAGGTGCACAAAGGGGACAAAATCCCGCACCACGTCCTCAAGAATACTACAGAGGCTATGACAATATTGCAGATTCTGATGGGCCACTTGTATTGCCCCCTCTACCTGAAGGTCACACCTTTGTAGTCACTAGTAGTCTAATGCAAATGCTCACTGCTAGAGGTTTGTTTTCCGGACTACCGTCCGAGATCCACATGCTCATATAGCTAAGGTGAGGGCAGTGTGTAAAAGCTGTGTAGGGAGGCCTGATTTGAATTTGGATGTAATAGGGCTAAGAGTATTTCCTCTTTCACTGACGGGAGAGGCTGCCATTTGGTTCACTGAGCTTCCTTATAACTCAATCTTCACTTGGAACCAATTAAGGGACGTTTTCTTAGCACGTTACTACCCGGTCTCCAAGAAACTAAATCACAAAGATAGAGTTAACAACTTTGTGGCACTACCAGGAGAATCAGTTAGTAGTTCTTGGGATAGGTTCACTTCATTTCTGAGAAGTGTCCCCAATCACCGCATAGATGATGAGTCACTCAAAGAATACTTCTATCGGGGACAGGATGATAATAATAAGGCGGTATTGGATACTATAGCAGGTGGTTCTTATGGGGAGTGTCCTTATGCTGAAATTGCCGAAAAATTAGAGAAAATTTCCCGAAATAATAAAGCATGGAGTACTAGAAAGACAGATACTGGGAGAAATACTTTTGCAGTGCAATCCACACACAACCCAGCCACAGATGAGATTCGTGAAGAGATGGCACAGATGAGAACTGAGCTTGGGTTAGTGTTAAAACATGTCACTGGGGGTGCAGAAAAGATAAACGCAGTGAACTACTTGTCTAAACCACCACCACCAACTGATGAATATTATTATGAGGAAGATTCTTATGCAGTAAATGATCAGACGGGGGGTTTCCGACCAAATGCCCAAGGCTCCAATCAGGAGACTTGGCGCCAAGGTCAAGGAAATCAAGGTCGGAACTATGGTAACTACAACCGCGAGGGTAATTATGTTCGTGATGGAAATTACAACCGCGACAACAACTTCAATAGGGGTAACTATGGTAACAGAAATGAGAGAAGTGGGCCATATGTTCCTCCTCAAAATCGTGAAGTTGCTCCTAGGGATGGTGGAGGTAGTATGGCGCGAGTTGAGGATATGTTGCACAAGATGAGGAGGAGGTTCGATGCTAGTGATGAGCACACCAAAGAGTTAAGGAGTGATGTAGCAGGTATTGGACAGAAAGTTGATACACATGCCATATCAATCAAGCAGCTTGAATTGCAAATGGCTCAATTATCTGCAACTGTGATCACACGGCAACCGGGCACTCTTCCTAGCAACACTGTCCAAAATCCGAAAAATGATGGACACTGCATGGCAATTACTACTCGTGGTGGTAAACAAACTATTGACCCACCTATGCCGTCTATTGTGGAAAAGGTGATGAAAGACAATGATGAAGTGGTATAGGTTAGTGATGAAGTAGAAGATAACACTGAGGAAGTTGCTGAAGTACCTAAAAAGGTAACTCCCATGCCTAGACCTCCACCCCCCTTTCCTCAAAGATTAGTGAAAAAGACC
Organism: Solanum sitiens; assembly: GCA_016801875.1. Taxonomy (NCBI): domain Eukaryota; kingdom Viridiplantae; phylum Streptophyta; class Magnoliopsida; order Solanales; family Solanaceae; genus Solanum; species Solanum sitiens. Next base: position 823,859 of record JABWTJ010000060.1, read on the forward strand.
GAAGATGGCAAATATCGGCGTTTTATAACAATGTTGAAGCAACTTTCTATCAATGTTCCTTTGGTAGAAGCTCTTGAACAAATGCCCGGTTATGCCAAGTTTATGAAAGATTTGGTTACAAAGAAAAGATCGGTCACTTTTGAGGATGATCACAGAATGCAGCATTGTAGTGCTATTGCTACAAGGTCGTTAGTGCAAAAGAAAGAAGATCCGGGTGCATTTACTATTCCTTGTACAATCGGGTTATTACATTTTGCGAAAGCATTATGTGATCTGGGGGCAAGCATAAATCTCATGCCCCTCTCGATTTATAAGAAGTTGGGTTTGGGTGACCCAAAGCCCACTGCGATGCGGCTACTGATGGCCAATTGAACAGTAAAAAGGCCTATAGGGATACTCCATGATGTGCTAGTAAAAGTGGAGTTGTTCATATTTCCAGCAGATTTTGTCATTCTTGATTGTGAAGTCGATTTTGAGGTGCCTATTATTCTTGGGAGGCCATTCCTTGCTACGGGTAGAGCTTTAGTTGATATGGAAAAAGGGCAGATGAAATTTCGGTTGAACAATGAAGAAGTGACTTTCAACATTTGTAGGTCCATGCGACAGAGTGGTGAGCTCCAATCGGTATCTGCCATATCCTACAAAATTGGTGAATCATCCAAGACACAAATAGAAGAACGACTAGGTGTAGAAGCACTGGCGGCAGTGATAATGAATCTTGATAATGAAGGCATTGAAGAATATATGTCATTAGTTGCTGCCCTTGATCGTGGTAATGTCCGGTTTAAACCGAAGAAATATGAGCTAGACATGAAGAATCGCGAGTCTCCACCCGCTAAACCATCCATAGAGGAGGCTCCAAAGCTAGAACTAAAAGCTCTCCCACCTCATCTAAGGTATGAATTCTTAGGAAACGGTGACACATTACCGGTAATCATAGCATCAGATCTAAATGAACAACAAGTTGAGAGTTTGGTTAAAGTGCTAAAAAGGTTCAAAAGAGCTATTGGGTGGACCATTGCGGACATTATTGGGATCCCTCCTTGTATTTGTTCTCATAAAATCCAACTCATGCCCGATCATAAGCCAAGTATTGAGCACCAGAGATGCTTAAACCCACCTATGCAAGAGGTCGTGAAGAAGGAAATCATAAAGTGGTTAGATGCAGGAGTAATTTATCCAATCGCCGATAGTAGTTGGGTATGTCCTGTTCAGTGTGTACCTAAGAAAGGGGGAATGACTGTGGTCCCAAATGAAAAAAATGAACTGGTTCCAATGAGGCCGGTGACTGGATGGAGGGTGTGTATGGATTATCGGAAATTAAATGCATGGACCGAAAAGGACCATTTTCCCATGCCCTTCATGGATCAGATGTTGGATAGACTCGCCGGAAAAGGGTGGTACTGTTTTCTTGATGGTTATTCAGGGTATAATCAGATCTCTATTGCACCAGAAGATCAAGAGAAGACCACTTTTACCTGTCCATATGGGACCTTTGCGTTCAAGAGAATGCCGTTTGGGTTGTGCAATGCACCCGCCACATTTCAGAGATGTATGATGTCTATATTCTCCGACATGGTGGAAGATACTATTGAGGTCTTTATGGATGATTTTTCAGTGGTTGGTGAAACTTTCGAGCAATGTTTGAGCCATTTGTCTGAGGTTCTTAAGAGATGTGAAGATTGCAATTTAGTTCTCAATTGGGAAAAATGCCACTTCATGGTCAAAGAAGGTATTGTTTTGGGCCATCGTATTTCAAAAAAAGGCATAGAAGTTGATCGAGCCAAAGTCGAGGTGATAGAGAAACTTCCTCCACCTATCTCCGTAAAAGGTGTGAGAAGCTTTCTTGGGCATGCAGGTTTTTACAGGAGATTCATCAAAGATTTCTCGAAAATTGCACATCCATTGTGCAAACTGTTGGAGAAAGATTGTAAGTTTTCTTTTGATGAATCCTGTCTGAAAGCATTCGGCGATCTCAAAGAAAAACTGGTATCTGCACCTATCATTATTTCTCCGGATTGGAACAGTCCATTTGAGGTAATGTGTGATGCGAGTGGGGTTGCCCTTGGTGTGGTATTGGGACAAAGAAGGGACAAAATCCTTCATCCCATTTACTATGCTAGTAAAGCCCTCAATGAAGCTCAGAAGAACTATACAGTCACTGAACAAGAGCTCCTTGCTGTAGTATTTGCGTTTGAAAAATTTCGCTCCTATTTGCTAGGTACTAGAGTCATAGTGCATACTGACCATTCAGCCCTGAGATATTTGATGGCGAAGAAGGACGCAAAACCAAGGTTAATTCGTTGGGTATTACTACTGCAAGAATTTGACTTTGAGGTAAGGGATAGAAAAGGGACCGAAAATCAAGTTGCTGATCACTTGTCCCGTTTAGAAGATGAAGCTATGAGAGAGTTGGGGGATAAGACTGATATTGATGACACGTTCCCCGATGAGCATGTCTTGGCTGCCTCACAAGACCTGATTCCGTGGTTTGCAGATTTTGCGAACTACCTAGCTAGTGATCTTGTTCCATCGGACTTGTCTTTTCATCAAAGGAAAAAGTTCATGTACGATGTGAAGAAATTCTTTTGGGATGAACCATACTTATACAGGAGTTGTGCTGACGGGCTTATTCGGCGTTGTGTGCCAGAAGTCGAGATGTTGAGTATTTTAGAGGCATGCCATTCCTCACCCTTTGGTGGACATCATAGTGGTGTCCGGACTGCTCACAAGATCTTCCAAAGTGGTTACTATTGGCCAACTATTCATCAAGATGCTCATGAGTTCGCCAAAGCATGTGATAGATGTCAAAGAGATGGCGGCATTTCAAGAAAGCAAGAGCTCCTTCTAAATCCCATTCTTGTAATTGAGTTATTTGATGTTTGGGGTATTGACTTTATGGGTCCGTTTGTGAGTTCTCATGGAATGAAGTATATTTTAGTAGCAGTGGATTATGTATCCAAGTGGGTGGAAGCTATCGTCCTCGCAAACAATGAAGGGAAGAGTGTCACTGCATTCTTGAAAAAGAATATATTTTCTCGATTTGGTACCCCACGGGCAATTATTAGTGATGGGGCATCCCACTTTTGCAACAAATTGTTCAAGGGATTATTGGAGAAATATGGGGTTCGCCATAATGTGGCCACTCCTTACCATCCTCAAACTAGTGGGCAAGTTGAAGTATCAAATAGGGAAATCAAACAGATTTTGTCGAAAACAGTGAACGCTAGTAGAACAGATTGGTCAAGGAGGCTTGATGATGCTCTTTGGGCTTACCGGACAGCATATAAGACTCCCATAGGTATGTCCCCATACCAACTAGTATATGGGAAAGCATGTCATCTTCCGGTTGAATTAGAGCATAAAGCCATGTGGGCTATGAAGAAGCTAAAAATGGACTGGAACGAAGCTGCAGAACAACGATTAAATGGGTTAAATGAACTCGATGAATTTCGCCTTAAGGCTTATGAAAGCTCAGCCCTCTACAAAGAGAAGATGAAGAAGTACCATGACCTAAAAATCGAGAAACGAGAGTTTATGATTGGGGATTCGGTGCTTTTATTCAACTCTAGATTGCGCTTGTTTCCGGGCAAGCTAAAGTCTAAATGGACTGGACCGTACTTGATCACCAAATTATTCCCTCACGGAGCCGTTGAGTTGGAAAACAAGGAAGGTGTGCGGTTTAAGGTGAACGGACAACGTCTCAAAATCTATATTGGTCATGCGGAATCAGCGAATGAGGTGGTTGAGGCATATTATCTTGATGAAGTCTGAGTAATCAAGTGTCCTCAGTCGTGCCGCGACGTTAAATCAGGCGCTAGTTGGGAGGCAACCCAATAGTTATCATCTAATCACGTTTATAGTTTTTGTGTTTTTTCTCTTTCTAGTAACAGTAGCATTTTCTATTTATGGGTTGTAAATTTTCAGGTAGCACATCTACAGGAAGTACTGCAGACAAGTTACTCTACATCAGTCACTGACGGATACATCGACGGACCGTCACTCCTGTGACGGACCGTCGCATGCCTCCGTCGTGCCAGGTACGCTCTCTTGTAATTTTGAAAAACTAGGGCACAGGCGACGGACCATGTGACGGACCGTCACAACTGCGACGAACCGTCATCGGGGTTTCGTCACGCCATTACCCGGCTACCCGACCCGACCCGGCTTCAGAATTTTAAAAGTTTAAAACGTTTTAAACCCCCCCACCCCTTCATTATCAGTTTTCACTTAATCTTCCCTCCATTTTCTCCCCTTCCAACTTCACTCTCTTCCCAAAGTCCCCATCTTCTCCCATTGTTCATCCCAAAATTTTCCCTCTTGGTCGGAATTTGCTGCAGTGATTCTTAACCTTCTAACTTGAGTGCCATCATTTGTGCATTATTGTCTCCTCTTCCAAGGTATGTATTCCTGAAACTCTACCCTTTACTATTTTTTTTTGGTTGTTTTACTGTTTTTCCCTATTGATTGCATATGGGTTTCTGCTTTTGCCTAGATATTATCTAACTTAGGTCTGTAATTCCACAAACTGCCTGGACAATACTAGAGAAATTAGGGCTTTAAAACTTACCAATTTGGGTTGTCATTCTGACTCACATGGGGTAAAACTTGGCACCCCTCCGTTCTGTCTCTGTTTCACATGACGGTCCGTCCTGCACAACCGTCGTGACGGTCAGAGACCCCTGTCCTAGGGGTCTGAACACTTTTTCCAAGTGTCCACTGACGGACACATGTGACGGACCGGCATATCCATGACGGTCCGTCCTGCACAACCGTCGTGACGGTCAGAGACCCCTGTCCTAGGGGTCTCAACATTTTTTTTAAGTGTCCACTGACGGACACATGTGACGGACCGTCATACCCATGACGGTCCGTCCTGCACAACCGTCGTGACGGTCAGAGACCCCTGTCCTAGGGGTCTCAACACTTTTTCTAAGTGTCCACTGACGAACACATGTGACGGACCGTCATACCCATGACGGTCCGTCCTGGACAACCGTCGTGACGGTCAGAGACCCCTGTCCTAGGGGTCTCAACACTTTTTCTAAGTGTCCACTGACGGACACATGTGACGGACCATCATATCCATGACGGACACATGTGACGGACCGTCATACCCATGACAGTCCGTCCTGCACAACCGTCGTGACGGTCAGAGACCCCTGTCCTATGGGTCTCAACACTTTTTTCAAGTGTCCACTGACGGACACTTGCGACAGACCGTCACACCCACGACGGTCCGTCCTGCATAACCGTTGTGACGGTCAGAGACCCCTCTCCTATGGGTCTCAATACTTTTTCCAAGTGTCCACTGACGGACATATGTGACAGACCGTCACACCCACGATGGTCCGTCCTGCACAACCGTCGTGACGGTCAGAGACCCCTGTCCTATGGGCTCAACACTTTTTCTAAGTGTCCTCTGACGGACACTTGCGACGGACCGTCATACCCATGACGGTCTGTCCTGCTTAACCGTCGTATCGGTCTGAGACTTTCCCTCTGATATTTTATGTTGCCAAGTATTACATCACGGACTGCATGACGGTCTGTCATACGCACTACGGTCCGTCACCAGGTCCGTTGTGCCCTACTGCTACTTCAGAGCTGTTATCACTAGTTTGAGTGTCTGAGTATTATTGTCTCAAATGTTTATTTCTTTTGTGTCATGCTTCATCCTTCAAGTACTAATGATGATTCGTTACAGGTACTACCTATCATGGCACCTAAACAAGATCGCGTTTACGCACGTGGGCGTTCAAAATCTATCGCCCCGTCTGCCCGATTGGTGATAGGCTCTGATGATGAGCATGATCCAGAATACGTGCCCCCTACTGCTACTCCAGCACGAGCTCCACGTGTACCGCGAGTCACGCCCAAGAAGGTGGCGCCCGGCGTAGTCACTGCCTCCCAGTCTGATGAGGAGCGCACACTGACCGGCACTCCTTCTGGGTCAACTGCCCAAGACGAAGGAGCATCTGGCTCCTTAAGAGTTTCGTGGTCAGAGGAAGCCTCTGGGTCTGCAGACGCCTCTGCTCCTGCCACAGCTACACAGTCTGCTTCAGATGATGAGGCTGACAGCACCGACTCCACCCCTGGCTCACCAACAGGAGTCCCTGCCCCGGTTGCCGATCAGCCCAACCGGTGGTGTGTTGACGGGCAATACAAGGTATACTTAGACGCCAAGGTTCTCAATGACAAAGGCGTCATGACACGGACTCTTACACTGGAGAGGCGGGTCCTCACGGGAAGTCTCCCCACCATGCCAGATATTCACACCCTCTTCACCAGACACCGGCTAGAGTGGACGGCTCGTTCTTTGGGTCGCTACAGTGAGGAGCTAGTCCGCGAGTTCTATGCCTCTTATGTGGCTACTCTTCGCTCGCAGATCGATAGGCGGTCTGCCCCCGCCAAACAGGCCCCACTTGAGCACGTCCTAGTACGAGGCATCCAGGTTGACATCTCCCTACCAGCCATCCGCCGATATCTGTACGGCACGGATTCTGACTCCACCAGCACACCTCTCACCGCCGAGTTTGATTACCAGTGGCAAATTGTTAAAGAGGGCCAGTTCTTACGTGAGCCTTCACTACGAGAGACCACCAAGAGGTGGATGGCACTGCACCTATCTATTGATGGAGAGGCTGCGGATTGGGTGATGGAGCCGAAGGGGGCCATCAGGAAGGCCAACTTGACCTTTACGGCCAAGTTTCTCTGGTTGATCGTCCGCCATTGTCTCTCCCCCACTGCTGCGGATAACATAGTCACCTGGGATCGTGCAGTGCTGATGGCTGCTATGATGGCAGGGTTCGAGGTCGATTTCGCTTGGCTTCTCCAAGCGGTCATGCACGAGAGGGCCTTCAAGGTCACCACAACTTACCCTTTCCCTTGCATGATTTTCTCTTTGTGCAGATCAGCAGGTGTGCCCATTTGGCACATTGACCAGCTCAAGACCCCGCCAGGAAATGTTGACATCGGCCTCATCAGGGATGAGGCCAATGAGTTGGCCCCACGCAGAGGGCCCCGTCCAGAGGTGGCCCCATTTGGTGAGAACCTGGCCGACACCGTAGAGCATGCTCATGATGCTTCCCGTGCTGCTTCTGCACACACTGACACTACTCCGGTCGAGTCTATCCCGGGTAGTAGCACTGCCCCGAGCTCCTCTCGCTGGGCTCCTTCTGCCACTCTGGTCCCACTAGCTCGGGTTCAGAAACTTGAGGCACAGATGGCTACTCTTCTGCATCACATTCAGCCGTGGATGCAGCAGACTATTGCTGAGGCAGAGGAGCGCATGGAGCGCAAGATGATACAGCACACAGAGAGGCAGATCGCCGGGGTACACCAGCGCTTAGACGCATTTGAATTACGAGTACTAGCCCGACCAGCCCCTCCGGTGGACATGTCGACTCTCCGGGCTGCGGTTGAGAGTCTGCGGGCGGATCTTGATATGATTTTAGAGGCGAGGGTGCCTGAGTCTGAGACCCCTTCTGCGGAGCCTGCCGATGACACAGTGATGGCCGCCCTGTTTACCACTTCTGATGTTCCACCACCTCCCCCACAAGAGCATGTCAAGAGACGCAGGGGTCGAGAGGAGGATGAGGCTAGGGCAAGGAAGAAGGAGCGCCGTGAGATGGAATCTACGAGGAGAGCCTCGATTGCCGATGAGGAGGCCCATAGGTTGAGGGCTGTAGAAGTAGCTACCGGGGCGTCTAGCTCCAAAATTGTAGATTCTGTGGGAGGCGCTACTGATGGTGCTGTGGATGCTGCGGACATTACTGAGGATGTCCAGACTACGCAGGGAGCAGGTTCCGGGGAACCGGACCCACCAGCTTGCTGATCACCGGCGCTTAGCGCCTCAGGTTTGCTTCACTTACCCTTTTACGTAGTTTAACTTTTCTATGCATTGGGGACAATTGCATATTTTTTTTGTAGGGGGTGGGGTAAATGGAAAGTGAACACTTGGGTGAATTCTGAGTAGCCCAAGTTCACGATCCTCTTTTGGGGTTTTCTTGCCTGTGTTCTTTTTCCCCAAAA